>JAXQQM020076187.1:0-137124 GCA_034641835.2 Pinus albicaulis | reverse complement strand
TGTGTAAGATGAGCACCTTAGCACAAGGTAATGCTCTATCGTAGCATTGTGGGTGCTTATTAAAATCACATGGCACAAAGTTTAATTTAAACTTTCCAAGGTTCACATTTGGGGACGGGTCGGGTTAAGCCCTAATCCCTGGCCACCCCACACCCATGAGATCGCAGCAGAGCGAGGACTTAGGCTTAACTCTACTAAAATTCGATAACCAACATAAATTCAAACCTTACCACAACATAGGAGTAACAAGCCGATGCAAACATTTTGTGGTACAATGTCGTATATGGACACATGGCCAAGTTTTTCCCGCTTGAAGGGGTCATTGGGAAATTAAAAGGCACGACAAATCGCACCCACCCCCCCATGAATCTCATCGCATCGTGGAAAATTGTGACTCTCCTTGGTAGTTCCGTAAAAGGTAGATTCATAGAAAATTTAGCATGTGAGTGCAACTTTGTAGAGCAATGAATGGGCAAAACTTCTAGAGCATGACTTCTTTCGAATTCTGACCAAATTGAGCCTAACAAGAGCCCAACTTGGGTTTACCGTTTGGAGCCATTGGAGACATTATTTTTGCATTTTGAGCACCTCTTAAATCCATGTAATCACAAAATTTATCACTTAATGAAAGAGGCCCAACATTGGAAGCTAGACTAGGAGATGTAGCCCAGAGGGGTGAGAACTCCTTCATCATTTTTTTGTCTTGTGATACTATGTATGTTATTATTTTCTTAAATGTTTTTATGTTGCAAACTAAGTTAAAAATCATTAATTTATTTGCTTTTTCAAATTGATTAATTTCCGAAAAGACATAAAATTTTACTTGCACATTTCATAAAACCTTCAAGTTTACAAATATATATTAGTTTGGTATCAGATCTTTGGTTGTTTTGAAGGTTTAATTTTGTTGCAAGTGTTTTATGATTTACAAGGTTGAAGCTCAAAAGAGGAGAAGGAAAAATTGTGGGAACAAGTCCTCAAGGTAGTTTAAGGAGAGTACATTCACCTCAAGTTTCACCTCAATTGTCACCCAAAGCTTCACAAGTCATGGCACATGAAGGGGGCCCTTGAGGATGAGAAGACTTTTAGAAAATAATTCTTTGAAATAATTGAAATGGTGAAAGTTATTTATGAGAAGAGGAACTCAAGGTTGTAAGGAGAGAGCTCAAATCACCCAAAGGGAAATGGAGGAAATGGTGATAAATATACTCCAAAAGGGAATGGAAACAATGGTGACAAACCACTGCCTCTACCTGCACCTTTTACCACACCTCCATCTTCACCCTCATCTTCTTCTACATCTACCCGTTCACAAAATCCTCCAAGATCTCCAAACGGACATGGTAAAAATCCCTTTTTAAAGCTTGATATAAAAGTTGAAGTGACTATGTATAATGGAGAGGTAAATGTTGAGAAGTTGGATAATTGGGTTCATCAGATTGAAGCTTATTGCACAATACAAAGAATCAAAGATGATGAAAAAGATTCAAATTGTTTCTCTCAGGTTGGAAAGTGAAACGCTCATTTGGTTGGAGGCCAAAACTCGAGAATATCTCCAGAAAATAGGTAATGTTATAACTTCTTGGAATGATTTTGTAGCTACATTAAGAATATTGTTTTATCCATTAGCATACATGAAAAATTCTATTATGGATTGGAAAAACTTTAGGAAAAATAAGGGACAAAGTGTGCAGAGTTATACCCAAGAGTTTAGAAGAAGAGCTTTGATTTTGGGTGTAGATTTATCCTCTCAAGAAACTTTACTCAAATAAATTGGAGGTTTACATAGTTTATTGAGACACACAATTCTCATCTTTAACCCTACAAATCTAGATGAATTTTGTGTATAGGATACTCATTTAGAAGCAATAGGGAAGTATGTTCCCCAAGTGGGAAGCAAAAATCCATTCTAGGGTGGAGACAAAGGAAAGGGGAAATTCAAAGGCAAGGGGAAAAAGAATGCTTCCATCAAGAAAGAGGGAGAAAATCTCACATGTAAACACCATTCAAAAGAAGCCCACGATGAAGACCAGTTTTGGAAACTTCATCCTGAGATGAGACCCAAAAAGTTTAACAACAAAGGAAAACAAAATACTATTGCAACTACACAACATGATTTAGGATATGATTTCAGAGGTGAAATAAAGATCATAACCATGGGATTAAAAGTTAAGGATTCTATTGTAAGTACTATTTCTTCTAGTAACCTCAAAGAAACTCAAAATGATAAAGAGAGAATAGATATTTTCCATATTAGAGTAATCACAAAACACAACAAAATAAAAAAATTGTTTCATAGTGGATCACAAGCGAGCCTTATTTCAGAAACCATTGTCAAGAAACTGAATTTGGAAACCATTCCTCATTGTAAACCTTATCCTTTGGGTTAGGTATGTGACAATGAAAATTTTCAAGTGACAAGAAAATGTAAACTAAAATTCGTCATCATTGCAAACTTCATTGATGAGGTAGAACTTGATGTAGTTCCACTTGACATATGTTGTATTGTTTTGGGAAACCCATATATATATATGATAAGAAAGACATCTTTCATTTCCATGAGAACAAGTATCATTTGTTTAAATATGGGATTGAGTATATTGTTAGATCACATCACAAGAAATTGAATTTATCGCTTATGAATGCTATACAAATGAAGAGGATTGTTAATGCTAGCAAGAATTTGGTACTTTTGATGATCAAACCCAAAAATGATGTTGAGAATGAATCCTTCCAAGGATTACATGCAAGATTAAAATCTGATTTGATTGATTTTGGTAACACCTATGATGAGATGTTTCAGGAACCAGTAGGTTTCCTCCTAAAAGAGGAATCCAACATGAGATCCAATTGTAGAAAAATTGTCATCTTCCAAACATTAGTATGTAAAGGATGTCAGTCATGGAGAATGCAGAATTTAAGAAAAAAATCCAAGAGTTACTTGATAAAAGGGTCATCATACCAAGCACATGTAGGAATTTTCAGGGTAAGTTCCTTAGATCAAACACCAAAGGTCACCGCTCACAAACAGATCACAAATAAGTACACTAGTATTTGACGTGGTTAAAACCCTTGAAGAGGGGAACAATCCACGACCTGAGCCAACGCGACCACTTCAGGCAATTTATTAATATAAAAAATAAAATTTACATAAGTTTCTCTCATAAATGGTTACCAGACAAATGATCCTCCATGCTCTTTAAATAGAGATCATGGACTGATTGGGTGTTAAGCCACAGATCAAGTCTCAGTAATACCGAGGAGAGAGTGAATCGTCAGATCACTACATATCGTGATTGTTAGATTATAAGTTACAAATGTACATAGTAAAGAAAAACACTTTACCTAACTCTAATCTAGACCAATTTATACTTAACTATTTCCTATGTGTCGGAATATCCTAACATCCCCCCTTAAGAACAAATTGGGATAGGATTGAAGGATTTAAAAAGGTGACACAAAAGGAGACTATTTCCTATGTGTCCAAACATCCTAACATCCCCCCTTAAGAAAATCTTGGGATAGGATTGAGGGATTTACAAAGGGGACACAATAGGAGAAGGAAGGAGGCATTAGGGCCTATCCCCCCTTAATGATAACTTTCCTGAACTCCAAGCATAGATCGAAATTTGGTAAACTTTGCTTCTTTGAGAGCCTTTGTAAAGATATCGGCAACTTGATCATTGGTTGAACAATACTGCACTTCAAGAACACGATCGTGAATAAGATTTTTGATGAAGTGTATATGAAGCTCAATGTGTTTCATACGCTAATGCTGAACTGGATCTTTGCATAGTTGAATGGCACTCTGATTATCACACCAAAGTGTAGTCAGATGCTGCTGATTAAGACCAAATTCAGACAGGATCTGACGAAGCCACATGGCTTCCTTGCTGGCTTCAACTGCTCCACGATACTCTACTTCTGCCGAAGAAATATAGATGGCACTTTGTTTCTTACAAGGCCATGTAATAGGTCCTGAACCAAGACTAAATACATAGCCTGCAGTATACTTTTGATCATCAAGGTCACCAGCCCAATCAGAATCAGTGAAACCGATAAAAAATGGAGATGCTCCTGCACTGTAATGAATCCCGAACTAAAATGTACCTAAAATATATCGAAGTATTCTTTTAATTTCTTTCCAGTGACTTTCATGAGGCTGGTGCATAAATTGAGAAAGAAGACCAACGACAAAGGAAATTTTAGGATGGGTATGGGCTAGATACAGAAGTTTAGCAACAAGTTGACAGTATAAGGTAGCATCAACTTCAGGGGTATTACAAGTAACTGAAAGCTTGACTCCATACTGAAAGGGAGAAGAGGTTACTTGCGCTTCCATGTGAAAGTGGCGTAGAAGATCACAGGCATACTTGGACTGAGAAATGGTAATACCTTCTTCACATTTCAAGACTTGAAGACCAAGGAAATAATTCAAGTGTCCTGAGTCTTTTAAGGTGATCATGAATCACGCATTAAAAATGCAGTCCCAGTAACATATGCAATAAAACAATCAAATCATCACTTGGATCCCATGGATATGTCTATGTAGCATATAAATACAAGAGGATATCAGAAATAAATGGAACGAGGTGGGTTAAACAAACCTCCTACACTAGTGTAGTTGAAAATGACTAAAAACCCCACAACTGCATTTTACCAGAGTTGTTGCATCAATGGACTACGCAGTATAAAGAGGGTTTTAACATAAAAACATGGGATAAAAATATATCTACTCATATATTAATTAATAATGCTTAATTATAGAGATCTAGTCTCCTCATACAAAATACAAGAGAACCCAGCAAGGGTTTCTTGTCAAATACTCTACATACAAATGTGATCTTCAGAAAATTACTGAATAATCATCACAAAATTGAAGCATAAGAGCATATAAGGTTTAATGATGACTGATATGATTTAGATCCCTCAAATTCTTCCTCCCATGAAAGGATGGACCTTTCAATCACAAGGAAACTCAGCAACGGAGCCACCAAACCATGCAATGAACACTGCCTCTAGAATAACGCATTCCCTAGCAGAAAAAATGCTGGGAATGTATGGGAAATGTGTGGTATGATACCAAAGATCTGAAATAAGCTCTGGAGCTCTCCAAAGAGATCTCTCAAGTGAAGGAAACCTTCCTCCAATGAGAAACTAGCTCAGAAACTGAGATTCCAATCCCTTCCACTATTGCACCCAGCAACACTGCACAATCTCTAGCAAAGTTATGCTGATGAAGATGGATGAAGCTTGGCCTGAAAACCTGATGTGGAATTATGAATGAAAAATCTCCCAATGAGGCTCCTCAAAGGAAAGAGGTGGGATTCCCGCTCGGGAACACCCAGTGCTAAACAACACTGTAGCTTTGCTAAGCAGCAAAGCAGCAACAAGTCTTGGCAGACAAGAATAATAATCTAAGACATGAAGAATAATGCTACCATCCTCTTCCTTATATAATACATGAGTTTTATTTCCCTTGGCCCTACTCAATTAGGTTACTTCTATCCCAAGATACATCTCCCTCAAAAATTGCGTTATTCCTCTTTGGATTCTTCCTCCACTAAAACTGCGTTGTCGACTTAGTCAAAGTAGCTTGAATTTAACTTTGTTCACACATGGAGGTGTATTATTGAGCTAGAAAGAGTGTCCCATTTCTCATTTGGATTATTTTGTCCCTCCTTAGGAGACTTATGGGCTTTTCTTCCCATTTATTCACTGACTATAGCTGTTGCTAACTCTAATGTTCCATTTAGCTTGGAGGCTAAAATTTTGGAACATTACAGTCCTCCCCTCCAAAATATTTGTTTTTCCTCAAGAAAATGCATAAGGAGAAAAAAATCTCTCCCCTCTTCCTCATGTGGCCTCCATCAATAGCCTCCATCACTGCATCAAGAGAATCTGCAAATATACTGTCATCCAATGCTTCCTCCCAAGTGTGCAAAACCAATGTGTCTGCATCAATAAAAGGTGGAAAGTGTGAATGGAAACCTGATAGTTGTCTCATGGCATCCAAAAAGTACAAGTGATGATTATCAAGGTGAATGAGTGCCTCCCTAACCCATGCTATCATCCAAATGAAGTGAGTCACCCTCCAACATGGTAACTCATGAAAATTATCCTCCACCTTGTTCTCATAAAATGTAGGTGGGATGAATAAATGTACATGATAGGAAAGAGGGCCTATCCCATGCTGTCCTCCTCTCCACTCATGATGAGTGTAGAGGGTATTCTGATCTAGGGTTGCAACATGATTTCCCTCCAATGGAAAGAAGAAGATTGAGCCTCCAAGGACTCTCCCTCCAAAGTCATGAGACATGTCAACCCAAACCATTCCATCCAAGATTAATGGCACATCATCACCATTTGGTCTCCAAATCAGAAAATTGCTGAAATTTAGATGCAATTTTGGATGGTACCAAAGGTTCTCCAAGTGGATATTACGTAGTCCCCTCAACTACTGCTTGAGAATGTCATATGGCAAGTGGTCTTGCAACAAGTTACATGCTGTATATGTTTGTTCTCCCATCATGGGGAAGTAAGCATCAATTTCTATCAGTTGTACATAGATAAAATAACAATACACTTGCCCAAAGTCATGTATATATGGGCTACTATCATCATCATAAACATTGGCCCTAAAGTGACCATGAGACCCGAAAATACTTTTGCTCTTTTGAGGAGCAATGCACTGTTCAAACATGGTGGGAAAGTAAAAATACTCGATGGAGTAATAAACAAGTACAAAAATGAATTTCCTACCATACATAGTGAGTAGGATAAAAGTGAGGTCCATGTATAAGCTCCCCCATGAGGATTCCCTCACAAAATTTTGCAAGAAGGGGTACACATACTCTTTGGAACACTCTCCATCAATAAGAACACAGTCCCATGTGATAATGTTGTAGGCCTTAAGAATAAGGCTCCATGACTTCTCCCTTTGACATTCAACATGCCAAAGCCATCCACCATCATGCTAATATGTGAGAATATCATCCTCCTACATGGAAGTCTCTCATGATCCTCCAATACTGAAGGGTAGCCTCCTTGCACCATGAATGTGCCTTTCTTCTCTTCACAAA
The DNA here is from genome assembly GCA_034641835.2 of Pinus albicaulis. NCBI lineage: Eukaryota > Viridiplantae > Streptophyta > Pinopsida > Pinales > Pinaceae > Pinus > Pinus albicaulis. The sequence goes on along the minus strand of JAXQQM020076187.1, from coordinate 130,042 downwards.
TATCATGAAAAGTATGGGAAGAAATTTTCCCATACTCTCCCAAGGGAAACCATAGCAACAAAAATTTTTGCTACTGCCTCATCTCTCCCTCATAAAATCCATAGACTAAGATCATGAAGGTCAACTTGTATGATGTCCCATACCAACAAGTATTCTGCTGTTCTATCATATGGGTGCCATGCCATTCAATTGGTTATTCTCTCCATACAAAGCTTCCCTTGAACAAAAACACATCAGAAATACATGGAAGCAAGATACAATAAAAACAAGTTTCCAAATGACAACTGGAGAGTGAATCATGGTCCCCCTCATGGAACCATCACAATGCATCCTTGGGCTGCATCAAAGTAAGAAATAAAAAGTTCTTTTCTAGCCACTTGTCTGCTTCCATAGTCATCTCATAATATGAAAACATGAAGTTACAATATGGTGTCATTGGTGCACACCAACAGACATATGGCTTCCTCCACAGCTCATAAAAAAGATAGCCAATATCAATGCTACAAGTAGCTGCAAGTACATCATCATACAATATGCAAGAAGAAATATTTCTTCTTGTTACATCATGTTGCTCAAATAAGGGAAAGAAGTACAATAAAAAACATGAAATGATACCTCCTCCATTATGTACTTAAGGTCTTGAGCTGAAATGGCTCAATTGGAAATTATCCCTCACTCCCAATGAGTAGCAAGGTAGCTGTGGCATCCTCTTTATCACCATCCGGGCTATGCATCTCTCCATATGCTGATAAATGTCCTGTTGGATGCCCTCCCAAGTGAAATCCTCCATCAAATGGAAATATGCATCAAAGTGCATAGAAGAGAAGTCCTCATGTGCTGCATGTAGTAGCTTCTCCTTGAGACTAGAATATCTAGTCAAGAAGATCCTGCCAAAGGAATGATGACCACATCATCCACCATGTATCTGTCATCTCCATCTGCGTCATCAAGACTCATGCATGCACCAAGATTGTTGGAGTACTCTACCAAGAGCTGAGATCTCTAGTAAGGATAAATCCTCCTCAATGACAACGCTGGTGATCTAGCATGTGAAGCTCTCCTCATGCTGCTGCCTGCTACTTTGACATCCCCCATGCTAAAGTCTTCCTCCAAACTCTTCACCTCTCCAAAATCCAAGAGTGGTGAACCCAAAGACAAGATATCTCCCATCAACTGTAGATCTGGTGGCCTCCCTGGTGGAATGCCTCTATGTAGTGAGACATCAATGTCAAGAGTAGACTGTACATATGATTGGGAAACCTTGCCCTTGCCCTTATATCACAAATCAATTTGCCTCTTTCTTGCACTAGCTCTCCAAAATAGAGAAAGGTGTGTACCTCTCATCAAATGATGTTGCTCTTCCTCCCTTCCTCCTCCTTCCAGCTGTAATGCTACACAATCTTGCTACTCACTGATTGTGCTTTGACCTATATGCATGAGATCCTGGGGTACTTCTTGCAAAGGCACAAGAATCCCTCATGTTGGAGAATGTGCTCCTCCTACCTCTGCATGAGGCACTGGATGTGCTCTAGATGTGACAACGTTGTTGCCCTCATCTTCCTCAATGTGTATGGGCAACATCTCCATAGTTGGATCCTCCTATGAAAGGGAGATCCCCATGCCCTCTTGTTCAAGAATATGAATTGGAGGTCTTGATTTTGGCAATGTGTAATGCAAGATGTCAGCTCCTCCCATGTTTTTTTGAAATGGAGTTTCCTTCATCACATGCAAGGGTTTTGTTTTCTCAAGTTCTTCTTGCTTATGTGCCTTAGGAAAATTTTCACCAAACCTTCCCATCAAAGTTTTTATGAATCTTGCATAAGAGGAAGTGTTTGCATTTTTTAAAGAACAAGACTCAAAAATCCACCATGCATGAGCCTTACCTCTGAAATGTAGCGCTGCAACTCTGATGGCTTCATTTTCGAAAATATGGTGCAGCTGCAAATAGGAATCTAGTTCCTTCACCCAAGCTCCAGCTGAACATGTAAGTAATCCGGCAAAATTAGATAGAATAAATCTACCTGCATCTTGTTGCTTTCTCTTCTCCACCTGGATCTTACAAAACTATTGGAAATCAGTATGATCTCTAAACCTCTCAGTTTGAGATTCATACTCCTGCAACAAATCACTAAGAGTTCTCCTCTTAGGCATTTTTCCTCCTCCCATCCATCTCAAAATGGCTTTGGGCACTTGACTGCACTTTGCATCATGGAGTGTAGCTGCGTGCTCACACTCACCATGTGAAAATCTAGATTTAGCTCTAGATTCAACCTCCTTTGGAGATCCCATCTCCAATCTCATCTTCTTCACCTCTCCTTGAAAGCTCTGCATAGATTTTAGAAGAAGCTCTGTAAGCTTGTCTTCCTTTCTTCCTACACATACTGAAGATTTTTGGCTTCTATCCATCTCTCCTTCCTCTGATAGCTAGATCTCATGGGTTGAGCCAGAGATCATGCTCTGATACCACTATAATGTTCCTTTTTCAGGACTGCTTATTAATCATGCATGAAAAACGCATTTCTAGAAACATATACAATAAAACAGTGAAATAATAACTTGTATCCCATGGATACATATATGTATCATATAAATACAAGAGGAGATCAAAAATAAATGGAACTAGGTGGGTTAAACAGACCTCCCACACTAGTGTAGCTGAAAATGACTAAAAACCCCCAAACTGCATTTTACCGGAATTGTTGCATCAATGGAATGCGTAGTCTAAAGAGGGTCTTAACATAAAAACATGGGAGAAGAATAGATCTACTCATATATTAATGAATAATATTGAAGTACAGAGATCTAGTCTCCTCATACAAATTACAAGAGAACCCAACAAGGGTTTCTTGTCAAATACTCTGCATACAAATGTGATCTTCAGAAAATTACTGAATAATCATTGAAACACTGAAGCATAAGAGAATATAAGTCTGAATGATGACTGATCTAATGTATATCCCTCAAGGGCTTCCTCCCATGAAAGTACGAACCTCTCAATTACAAGGAAACTCAACAACAGAGCCACCAAACCATGCAATGAACACTGCCTCCAAAATAATGCATTCCCTAGCAGAAACAGCGCTGGGAATGTATGGGAAATGTGTGGTATGATACCACAGATCTAAAATAAGCTCTGGAGCTCTCCAAACAGATCTCTCAAGTGAATGAAATCTTCCTCCAATGAGAAACTAGCTCAGAAGTCGGGATTCCAATCCCTTCCACTGCTGCACCCAGTAACACTGCACAATCTCCGGAAAAGTTGTGCCGATGAAGATGGCTGGAGCTTGGCCTAAAAACCTGATGTGGAATGATGAATTCAAACTCTCCCAATGAGGTTCCTCAAAGGAAAGAGGTGGGATTCCCACCCGGGAACACCCAGTGCTAAACAACACTGCAGCTTTGCTAAGCAGCAAAGCAGCAACAATTCTTGGCAGACAAGAATAATAATTTAGAACATAATGAATAATGTGGCCATACTCTTCCTTATATAATACATGATTTTTCTTGCCCTTGGCCCCACTCAATTAGGTTACTTCCATCCCAAGATGCATCTCCCTCCAAAATTGTGTTATTCCTCCTTGGATTCCTCCTCCACTAAAATTGCGTTGTTGACTTAGTCAAAGTGTACTTTGATCTTAACCCTAGCTTGATCTTAACCCTGCTCACACATGGAGGTGTTTTATTGAGCTAGTAGTACCTTTCACACTTGGAGTGTTCTTATCCTCCTTAGGAGAGTTATGGGGCTTTTTCTACCATTTATTTTCCCATTAGAGATATCGTTAACTCTAATGTTCCATTTAGTTTGAGGCTAAAATTTTGGAACATTACACTAGAATTCACATGGTTTATATGGTTGGGATCACTACTAGTAAGGATAAGATCATCAACATAAAGAACAAGGATGATGAAGGACTTACCCACTTTCTTGGTGTAGACAGTGTTGTCAGAATGACACCTAAGAAAAGCCATTATCTAAAAGATATCTATCCATTTTGGCATACCAAGCACGAGGAGCTTGTTTGAGACCATAGAGAGACTTCCTAAGGCGACAAAAAAGGCTAGAGTAATTTTGGATAAAGCTAGGGGGTTGTTCCATGTAGATTTCTTCGTGCAATTCTACATGTAAGAAGGCATATTTAACATCCATCTTATGGACTTCCAATTTAAAGGAGGCAGCAAGGGAAATAACAAGGCGAATAGAATTCATTTTGGCAATAGGGGAGAAGCTTTAAGTATATTCAATGCCTTCAACTTGTGAAAATCCTTTAGCAACAAGACAAGTTTTATGTTTATCCACTTTTCCATCTGGTCCAAAATTTGTTTGGTAAACCCATTTGCATCTGACAAGTTTTCTTCCCTTTCAAAGAGGAACAAGATCCCAAGTATCATTTTCCAATAAGGAATGATATTATTCATTCATAGCTTCATCCAAATCTGGATGACCTGAATCTTCTTCAAAGGTGTCTGGATCAGGATTATCTGGAACTTGAGCCAATAAGGAAGAGGATCTTTTGAACTGAGAACTTGTACGACGTCGATCTGCAGGGTCACCTGCAAGAGAACCTGCTGCATCCCAAGTAGAGCAGACCAATATTGGAATTTGTGGAGCTGAAGGAATATGTTCAAGAAGTGGAGGTGGATTTTCATCCTCACTGTAATCATCTGAACTAGAAGAAATTCTATCAAAAATAGATGAGATAGAGAGAGGTGGTATATATGTCGAATCAGGCTCGCAGGCCAAAGGTGGCACACCAGCCGAACTAGGCTCGCAGGCTGATATATTTTCATCAAATTTTACATGTCTTCTAATGATTATATTTTTGGATTTTGGTTGAAGAATTATTTATCCTTTTACATCTTCAGAATATCCAACAAAAATGCATTTTTCACTCTTAGGTTCTAAGGCTTTATGTTTCACATATGGAATATGGGCCCAAGCATCACTTCCAAAAGCACGAAAGTGACTTACATCTGGCTTGATTGAGCTCCAACATTATTTTGGATTTATATGCCTTGAAACCTTAGTAGGAGTGTGATTTACTATGTAATTTTCATAGTTAATTGCTTCTGCCCAAAAATTGAGACTAAGTCCTTCAGATTGAAGCATATAATTAGCTATTTCTTTTAAGGTGTGATTCTTAGGAACACAATTTTGTTGTGGAGTATATGGAACATTATGCTGCAATTGAATTCCATGCTTAGTGCAAAAGTTGATAATTTTTTTGTGAAAATATTCTCCTCCATTGTCTGATCTTAACTTAAGAATTTGTTGTCCAGATTGTTTCTCAACAAAGGCCTTAAAGGCCAAGAACATGTTAAAAAATTAGTCTTCAGTTTTAAGAAGTATACCCAAGTGCGTCTGGAAAAATCATCAATGAAATTTAAGAATTACTTGCAACCAGAGAAAGAAACAATGAGAAGTGTACCACATAAATCACTGTGCACAAGCTGCAAAGGGGCTGAAGCCTGCCCAGAGGGACGTTTTTCAAAACTATCCCGATGATGTTTTCCCAGTACACATTCGGAGAAAACACCATCTCGGCAAGATACCATAGGATGGGGACTCATGGACACACAATTGAAAAAGAGCACAACATTCCATTCGCAAGCCAATGGACAAAGAGAAGTGGTGAACAAAACAATAATACATCTTCTTCATGGCTATTACAGTAAGCATCCTAAAATGTGGGATGAAAATTTGTACTACATTCAACATGCTTACAACCAAGCCAAGTATGCATCGACTCAAACATCTCCATTTGAGGCATGCTTGGGATACTTACTGAAATATCCTCTGGATTTTTATCTTTGGGAAAGATGTTGCTATTGATGGATGTAGTGACATAGATAAAGCCAAGTGATTAATTGAACAAGATCAATTTTTTCATCATATGGTTTAAGAATAGTTTGAAAAGAGTCAAACCAAGTACAAGACAAGACATGATAAGCATTGTGTTGATCACAATTTTCAAGTGGGAGTTGAAGTTTGGCTTCACATTCAAAAAAATTACTCCAAGGAGAAGGTAAAAAAAAAAACCAATTAGATATGATCCATTCAATATTTTATAAAATATTGGTAATATTTCCTTTCGGTTAGATTTTCCTCCTTATATGCAAATTTATGCAGTTGTTAATGTTGAAAATTTGAGATTATATGAGCCTCCTTTGATTCAAATATTATGGAGAGAACGTTAAAATTCCTTCAATTGAATATTTATTTCCTGAATATCTTGAAGAAATGGAGGACACCATCCTTAACAGGAGAACAAGAAATTCAAAACAAGGGAATGTGGATTACCTCCATGTGGGGCTCAAATGTACAAATCCAAGTCCATGCCCTCATCTATTTTTTGACTGAAAAATGATCTTTTAGAGGTGCAAAGGCTTTCAGTGAGGAGGAATTGTCTAGTGGATCAATAAAGTGCTAAAAATTTGTGTTCAAAAGTGATCGAAACTAGTGCCAAAACGTAGATCTGGTCTCCCTAAATTCAAAACAAATTGAATAGGTCAAAACCGATTTAATATGCTCCCGATATCGCGTTCTAATAATTTTCATAAACAAATAATTTTTTTTTTTGGTTGGATGCAGGACTACTGACTGGGGAAGTCTATATGTTGACTAGCATGGTGACTGGGAAACCTGACTATGTTTCTTGGGCCAATGGAAGGTTGCCAAGTGGACTCACCAGATTGGTTTGAATTGCTAGGTTTTGGTTGGTCAAATTGTGGTTTGAGTGGCCCAATGAATAGGAGCCACGTGCTCCCAAAGGTTGAATAAATTTTTTTTATGGCCCTAAATCGCCTCCCAAGGATCGAACAGGAGACCTAAGGCAAGACAAATGGCTAGGAATATCGTAGAAATGTGGGTGATTCTAATTTATATTGCACAAATTTTAATTTAAAATATTAATGTCAACGCTTGGAGGATGGGGTCTGTGGCTAAGCCCTCGTCCTCAGCCACCGACACTCCATGAGACTCAAAGGTGAGTTGAGGGCTTGGGCTTAACCCTGACTCAAAAATCCAATAAAAAACATAACTAAACCTTATCGGAGCACTAATTAATGGGTCGGTGCAGATTTTTTGGCATGATGTTGAATGTATGGGCATGTGGCAAAGTTTTTCTCGCCCTAAGGGATCATTGGGAAATTAAACAAATAAAAAAATTGCACCCAATTTGACATGAATCTCATCGGCGTCAGGCAAAATTTTGGCTTGGAGGTTCCAGAAAAGGTGCATTCGTAGAACAGTTAGTAGGGGAGTGTATTTTGTAGAGAAGTTAGTAGCAAAACTTCTCTAGAGCATAACTTCTTCAATTTTTGACCAAATTGAGACCAACAAGAGCCAAAATTAGGGTTTTTTACTATTTTAGAACCATTGGAGACATTATTTTTTCATTTAGAGCATTGTAAATCCATGTAATAAACAAAATGAGCACTTAATGAAATAGGCCCAACATTGGAAGTTGGACAAGGAGATGTAGCCCAGGAGGGATGAAGTCCTTCATCATTTTTCTATCTTGTGATGTTTTGTATGGTATTATTGTCTCTGTTTTTATGCTGCAAACAGAGTTAAAAGCCATTAATTTATGTGATGTTGCAAATTGATTAATTTCCTAAAAGACATAAGATTTTACTTACACATTTCATAAAACCTTAAAGTTTACAAATACAGATAAGTTTGGTATTAGAGGTTTGGTTGTTTTCAAAGTTCAATTTTCTTGGAAGTGTTTTCTGATGCTTACAAGGTTGAAGCTCAAAATAGAAGATGGAAAACTTGTGGGAACAAGTCCTAAACATAGTTTAAGGAGAGTAAATTCACCTCAAGTGTCACCCAAAGCTTCTCCAATCATGGCACATGAAGGGGGCCCTCACACTATGTCTGACGATGATAATAATTTCAGAAAATCATTCTTTGAAAGATTGAAATGGTGAAAGTTATTTATGAGGAGAGGAACTCAAGGTTTCAAAGAGAGTGCTCAAATCCTCCATAAGGAAATGGAGGAAATGGTGATAAATATCCTCCAAAAGGGAATGGAGGAAATGGTGACAAACCACCACCTCTACCTCCACCTTTTCCTACACCTCCATCTTCACCCTCATCTTCTTCTACATATACCCCTTCACAAAATCCTCCAAGATCTCCCAACGGACATAGTAAAACTCCTTTGTTAAATATTGATATAAAATTTGAATTGCCTATGTATAATGGAGAGGTACATGCTGATAAATTGGATAATTGGGTTCATCATATTGAAGTGTATTGCAAGATACAAAGAATCAAAGACGATGAGACCAATATTCAACTTGCTTCTCTAAGGTTGGAAAGTGCAGCACTCATTTGGTGGGATGAAAAATCTCAAGAAAAGAGGTAAGCTTATAACTTCTTGGAATGATTTTGCAGTTGCATTAAGAAGATAGTTTTATCCATTAACATACATGAAAAAGGATATAATGGATTGGAAAAACTTTAGGCAAGGTAAGGAACAAAGTGTACAAATTTATACCCAAATAATTTAGAATAAGAGATTCAATTTTGGGTGTAGATTTATCCTCTCAAGACTCTACTCAAATACATTAGAGGTTTACATAGTTTCTTCAGACACACATTTCTCATGTTTAACCCTACAAATCTAGATGAATTTTGTGTACATTCAACTCATTTATAAGCAAGAGGGAAGAATGTTCAATGTTCCCCAAGAGAGCAGAAAAAATCCATTCTAGAGTGGAGACATAGGAGAGGGAAATTCAAAGGCAATAGGAAAAAAAATTCTTCCATCAAGAAAGAGGGAGAAAAGCTCACATTTAGACATTGTTCAAAAGAATGTCATGATGAAGACCATTGTTGGAAACTTCATCTTGATATGAAACCCAAAAATTTTAACAACAAAGGAAAAAAAGAGACTGTTACAATTACACAACGTGATTTAGGATTTCATTCTGGAGATGAAACAAAGATCACAACCACGAGTTTAAAAGGTAAGGATTATATTTTAAGTACTATTTCTTCTAATAGCCTCAAAGAGACACAAAATGATAAAGAAAGAATAAAGCTTTTCCATATTAGATTCATCTAAAAACAAAACAAAATAAACACCTTGTTTGATAGTGGATCACAAGCTGACATTATTTTGGAAATCTTTGTCAAGAAACTGAATGTGGAAACCATTCCTCATCCTAAACCTTATCCTTTGGGTTCGGTATGTGAAAATGAAAAATTTCAAGTAACAAAAAAATGTAAACTGAAAGTTGCCATCACTGCAAACTTCATTGATAAGGTAGAAATTGAAGTAGTTCCACTTGAAATTTGTGGTATTGTTTTAGGAAGCCCATATCTATATGATAGGAAAGCCATATTTCATCACCATGAGAAAAAGTATCATTTTTTTAAATATGGGATTGAGTATATTGTTAAAGCACATCACAAGAAATTGAAGTTATCGCTTGTGAATGTTGGACAAATTGTAATATTCCCAGCTTTTCACATGATATTTGGAATATTAAAGTTCTTAATAAACCTACTTAATTAAGTAAGTAAAAGGGTGGAGGGACACATAATCCTCAAGATGAATAAATATCCACTTTTTTATATGTGAATGTGGATTAATTAAGCCTAGATCTACATAATGAGGTGGTGGAGCCACTACTAATGTGAATGGAATTGGAGATCATGTCTCATGAATGAGATAGATCATGGAGGTTGATACAGTCAACTAAGATCTTGGAAGGGATCAAATAGAAGATAATGGAGCATTCATGATGAGATGATGGAGGAAGTTGTGCAATTAATGCACACATGATGGAGAGGGTGTACATTGCACCTAGACATGATAGATGACTTGGAAAGACAACACAGTCAAACATGGAGGATCTTGTCCACATGCACAACGCAGTTTATATGAGGGCCAAGGCATGGTAAGGCTCATAAAATATATAAAGGAGATGAAGACAAAAATTAAGGTAGGCTATTGATTATTGATTTTGAGGTTTGTTTAGATTTGGAATTTTCATGTGACATTCCATTGCTTTCTTGGGCTGTTTAGAAAAGATTGCAAGTGTTGTTTAGCACGGCGTGTTCCTGGTCGAGAATCCCACCTCTTTATTTGAGTATCTCTAGAAAGAGTATTGTACTTCATTCTACATCAGGCATTGGTGCCACATATCTTTTCCTACTTTCTGCAGAACATCCATATTCAGAAATTACAGATTTATGAAGATCAGTTTGAGAGGAGGAGGTTGTCCTTCAACATTTCAGTTAAGGAACCAGTGAAGGATTATTCCTATCACCTTGGGCTTGAGGATCATCATTCCCAGGGCTTCATTTCAGATCTGGCATCAGGCCAAAATTTATTGACCTCCTAGCAGCAGTAATCCCTTCAGGAATTACATTTTCCATTATTGCAGATCCAAATGAGGAAGGAAGTTGTTAACATTTCAGCTAGTAATCCTGTGAGGGATCATCCCCTCACCTTGCCATCAATATTTCCATCAGCCTGGAGTTTATTGCAGCATATTTTAGCAGGCATAGAACCTCTCTTTCTCTTACAACATAGTTTTATGAGAATTTGTGTTACGGCAGCTGTAATCATCATTGGAGGATTGAGAAGCTAGATCTAGAGATTCTAGCTTTAGATATGAAGGAGGGATCAGCCATTAAATATTAGATCTGATATTGTGACATATTTCATCCATCTATTTCTCAAATCTATAATCCCAACAGATTAAGGATCAAACCCTAGGAGGGTGATTTTCCAAAGTTGTAGATCTGGAAAATCCTTTCTGGGTTATCTTGGGAACCCATCACATTGGCTAGATCTTGAATCTTGGCATCATCAGAGTTCATAATCTCCCTATATCTTCATTTTCCTTTGCAAAATTTACATGTATATCAGCAACAATAGGGACAACACAATATTTCTTCTATAAGCTCACCAGTTACGCAGTGCTAGTTGCAACACCATTGTAGGGTGATTCTAGGCCTTCTCTTGGGATAGATCTACTCATATTCTGAACATTGTGTAATTGATTCATATACATATAATAAAATGGCTCAGCTTCTCTATGAATTCTGATGTTGTCTTGAGATTTATCGTTTACTTAGTTGCAGTTCTTATATTGTTTTTAAGTATTACTGCATTCTCTATTTTGGGATATTACACAAATGAAGAGGCTTGTTAATGATAGCAATAATTTTGTACTTTTTATGATCAAACCTAAAAATGATGTTGATAATGAAGCCTTCCAAGGATGTGATGCAAGATTAAAATATGATTTGATTGAGGTTGTTAACACCTATGATGAGATGTTTCAGGAAGTAGTAGGATTTCCTCCTAAAAGAGGAATCCAACATGAGATCCAATTGCAACAAGTTTGTCCTCCTTTCAAACATTGGCATGCTCAAGATGTCAGTTGTGGAGAATGAAAAAATTAAGAAAAAAATCCAAGAGTTACTTGATAAAGGGGTCATTATACCAAGAACATATCCATGTGGGTTTCGTATTGTTTTAGTGCCAAATAAGGATGAAACATGGCACATGGGTGTGGAATTTAGAGCCCTGAACAAAATCATGGTAAAGAACTGTTACACTCTTCCTTGAATTGGTGATTTACTTGATGATTTGAAAGATAATTTTTATTTCACTAAGGTGGACTTTAGGAGTAGCTATCATTAGATTAGGATTGTTGAAGGAGACATTTGGAAGACAAACTTCAAAACAAATCAAGGTTTGTTTGAATGGTTGGTTATTTCATTTTGGATTTGTAATGCTCCTACTACACTCATGAGGGTTATGAATGATGTTTTAAGGCCTTTTCTAGATGATATTGTGATAGTCTACATAGATGACATACTGATTTTCAGCAAGACTCATGAAGAGTGTGTCAAGCATGTTAGGGAAGTTCTACATGTCTTAAAGAAAGAAAAATTATTTTTAAATATGTCTAAATGTGAATTTTGGAAAACCTCTCTAGTATATTTGGATCATATTGTTAGAGGGTGTTAACATCTTCACCAGATCTCTAAGGCTGAGAAGAGATAAGAAAAGGTAACTATAGACCAAGCTCTCACCAAGTAGCTATCCCTACTAAGCAGGAGAGGGCTCTCTCCAAGGGATCACGGCCAAGAGGGTTGGATCAATGAGGCTTTAGGCTAGGTATAGTAACACAGGGGTTTTGATTGGTTGATTTAAGTGTTGGATGAGTGAATTAGGTCAAAGAGGTAACTAGGTCAGGGAAAATAAGATTAGAATTGCAGGCATATAATGGGGCAAGGTAGGTAGGTACTTTAACACTTTAGGGTTCTTAGATGAGATGGATCAGAATGGTGAAGTGCTAAAAAGAGAATTAAAATACATGAATTATTTTTAAACTGATGAAATGAAACAAATTATGATGATTCTCCCAAAAAAGAGCATAAAAGATGTATTATGTTTATCACTTGAGAATCAAGCATATCAAAGAAGTGTAATGAACATGGAAAGTAAAAAAAAATCATACATATGCAACAAAAGAAGAAACTATGTCAAAATACAGTACCACAAGAATCCCACCAAAATAGTTGCAACTCATCCAATATATTCCCGCAAAAATCTGAATACACTCGTGTCTCTGATCAATAAAAAAACATCCAACCTGTGAAATGAGTAAATAAGTGAAAGATATAGACATGAAACAACTTCTCCCAACCTCAGGGGTCAAATCCTTGAGTGTGGAGCTGATCAAAAAAAGTTTGAACTGTAAACCTAAAGTGTAGGGTGGTCAAACTGACTCATCCCTAACTTTAGTGAAACTAATTCATTCATCCTCAAAAATACTTTTAACTAATGTATTTACCCTTAATTAAATCAAAATAAACTTAACTAAATTTACATCCATCATTTACATCAGCGAAATCATGATTTTCCATGATCAAACTAAAAAAATTGAGAAAAAATCAGAAATATAGTCATTGGTTAGGAGCATGACGCTAGTATCGGGAGCGCAATGCAATATTCAGCTCAACCTTTTAGGGGGTTGATGATGTCAAGATTGAGCTCAGGATAGCTCATTGGAAATCCTGCCCTGTCTAGTTTCCAGAAATGCACTTGGTTTCCAAAAATGATAATTTTTAGCCCTCTAAAAGGTAAATCTACCAAGACTAGTCAGGAGCGTAGCGCTTAGCTAAAAATCAGGGCAAAAACATGATTTTTGAGGTGTGTTTTGACCTTTCTCCCTACCATATTGTCCAAATTTTCTTAGAAAAGTGTCAAAATTGACTGTTTTGTTCCTTCTCAATCCAATGGAGGTCTTGTTTTTGCATTTGGAGGCCTTTAGAAGAATCACATTGCCTAGGGCGCTGTGCTCCTGATAGTCTAACTATGCTAAAAACTATCAGAAGTTTGTAAAAACCCAAAATTTCAAAATTTGCTCAAAAACTCTTCAAAATTGTTTTGTAGAATGTTTTTTATGTATGCTAATCAATGAGAGATTGCTTAGCAAGGATGTCAAGCTTATCTCCTTCCTTTTGCTTGGCTAGGGGTTGCTTATGTTTTTCCTCCAATTTCTTGAGTTTAATGCTATAGATATTGTTTCTTGTAATGTACCTATTAGACATGTTTATGAGCATATTGTTATATATTTTTTTCCTTGTGGAGGAGTTTCTCAAGGTGGAGGTTGACCCTATCAAGCCATATTTCTCTATCATCTTCAACCTACTTTGCAATCCTCTCCTCAAAAGTGAGTTTTTCATCCTCAAGTTTATGCTTTTTCAAAGCTCCCTTAAGACCTCTTGTCTTAGGTCTTGTTCTTTTGGTTTAAATTTCATCATGATCAATATCATCAAGTGACATCATGGCCTTACCTCTTTTTTTTTTTAGCAACTCTAGCTCCATAAGTACCTGTTGATCTTTCAATTGCTTATTCTCGTGCTTAAGAAATGAAATGACATACTAAGCTATATACAAGCTAGTTTGCAACTCTGTGATTTGGGAATTCTTCTCTTTTATAATCAAGCTTGAGGCCTCATGATCATATTGGTGATCCGAGTCAACTAGGTCAAACTCTGTTTCTATCTCATGGAGGTCTTCATCCTCTTGCATGACTTCTTCATGCACAACTTTCTCTTTCTGATGCTCATGTTGGTGTACCCACTTTTTTGATGAATAAGGCAAGGCCCCTTCCACAATCTATGGAGAAAACACCTACTTAGGTCCCCTCTGATAGGTCTTGACCTATTTTTCCTTTTCAGCCTCTTTGGTCTTTTTATGCTCTTTTAACTCTGTTGGGTGACCCAATTTGACTTTGAAATACTTATGATGGTGATGAGATCAGTTTAGTAGGCTGAACTGATTGATACGAATTTATGCAATAATGCAACAGAAAACACATATAACATTAAATATAAATATGCATCAGAAATAACACTTCATTTCATTAATATTAAAGAACTAAAATTTTCTTACAAACAAAATGGAACTAAAATAGCTAGGGCACTGGTAGCTTATCTCTGAGAAGAGATGTGGTGGCTACAAGCCTCTGAAATATGCGTTACAATGAGGCTCAAAGGCCTATATATTATTGAGAAATAATGGAAAACCATAAACATCCAAAAACTTAACCCTAGAAGATGAAACGCCAGGATATGGGCCCCATTGGGGTAAATTGGTACATCAATTTCTTGGGGTCGTAACTTTGGCATATTGTCTTCTTTTGACGCACATGATACATCGTTAGAAAGATATATCCAAGGACTACAACTGGTGACAAAAGATATAAATTCAAAAATAAAATTTATTTTCCGAAGGTTTGATGCCCAAAAAACGTCGTTTAGGGCCTTAAAACAGCTCTAGAAGTTCAGGACCTGAAAAACTGCTAAAAATAGTAAATTGTGCTATAATTAAGGAAATTGAAAAAATGAAAGAGACAATGGTGGGGCCCCAAGTGGAATAGGTAGGTGGCCACCAATATCCACCTAGATCATTCCTCCCCCCTTAGGAAATAATGGTCCTCATTGCATTGAGTTCCTCCATGAGATGAGGAAAATTCTGTTGAATTTGGTCCTTGGTGAACCACTTGCCTTGGTGCAAGAATTGGCCAAGTTTGACAACCCGATACAGTTGGATCTTCTACTGGTGAGTGTTCTTGATTTTCATGTCCATCATACAATATCTGGTGGCTTGTTCCATGTATTATGGGTTTAACTATGTTGGTGTGAGTTGTTTTGCAATGTCGAAGGTGTCCAATAGAGGTGGGAAGTAGGGCCGAAGGCGGTCCACATTGAATATTGGGTGTAGAACAAGGAATAGTGGAATACTGAGCTCAAATGAATTGTTCTCTACAACCTTGGTGATGGTGTACGACCCATATCGGAGCAGGCGAAGCTTGCGGTGGGGTCTAGTGAGGCACTCCTTCTGCAAATGTAGCCACACTTTGTCAGCCACCTGGAATTTGTGTGGCACCTGATGTTGATCATGTCGTTGCTTGCACTTAGCATCAGCTATGTCCAATATGTCATGAACATGTTGGAGGATGTGTTTAATGCGCTCGATGAAGCTGTTCGCTGTCAACTTTAGACTGGACATGAGTCGAATCAGCCTGAGTAGTCGCAAATGGCATGGCTACGTCAATGGGACATAGTGGCTGGAATCCCAAGCCTACCTGAAAGTGGCTTCTTATGGTTGAGCTATGGAGAGCCCGGTTATCACTGTGTTGTACATAGGGGAGGCTCTTATTCCATGTGTGTGGATTCTTTGAATTGTACATGTGCAGAATGTGTACAATGATATTATTGACGACCTCTGTCTAGCCATCAGTTTGGGGATGGAAAGTTGTGGACTTGGTGAGCTCGGTGTCCAGCATTGACCAAAGGCTAGACAAAAATGTGCTGAGGAAACTATTGTCCCGATCTGAGATGATGGACTATGGGATCCCAAAGTGCACCCACACTCATTCAAAGAAGATTTTGCCAGTGGCTTTTGCTATGATATTCTTCTTGTAGGCCACCATAATGGCCATCTTCGAGAATCTGTCGACGACCACGAAAAAGCAGTCATTTCCATGCTTAGTAGAAGGAAGGCCTAATATTTAATCCATGGAGATGGATTCCCAAGGTCGACTAGGGGTAGGTGGCAGAGCATAGAGGCCTTGCTTCTTGATGGTCGGTTTGCTAATGGCGCAAGCAATGCAAGATCTGATGTACTTCTCAACATCTCGTCGAAGGTTCAACTAATAGAAATACTTATTTAATAATTCCACTGTTTTCTCGACCCCAAAATGCCAGCGACTCGACTGTAGTGTGCTTCCCAAATAATCTCGGCACGCTCGCTTGAAGGAACACAAAGGTGCCCCAGGTGACAAAGCAATGCATCTTGGAGGTGAAAATTTGGAACTTGCGTACCCTCCAAGAGTGTCTTGTATGTGTGGCTGAATTTTGGATTGCTCTTGTAGAGAAGTGGCCAATCAGAACTCTCATGCCCACAAGAGTTGAAAATGGTGGTTAGCACCAGGATCGATGGTCGGTTGAGGAATTCTGAAACATTATTGGTGCTACCCTTCTTGTACTTGATGTTCAAATGAAACTGTTGCATATATGTGGACGACTTGTGATGGCAATCATTCTACAACTTCCCTTGTATCTGTATGCACTGCAAGGGCCGGTGGTCTGTGTGGATGATTGTTTCCTTCCCAAAAACGTAATGCTTCCATTGTCGACGAACCTTCACAATGGAATACATTTCTTTGTCATAAGTGGGATACTTGTGGACTGTGTTGGACAATTTCTCACTGTGATATCCCACTAGATGCCCCTGTTGAGTAGGAACGACCCCAATAGCATAGTCAGAGGCATATGTCTCGATCTGAAATGGTTGTTTCAATTCTGTTAATGTGAGCACTGGGGAAGAACAAAGGTGATGTATCAATTCTATGAATGCCTTCTGTTGAGATTCCAACCAAAAGAACTTTTCTTTCACTCCTCCCTTGGTGAATTGACTCAAGGGCCAAGTGATATGAGAGAATCCCAACATGAACCTGCGGTAGAAATTAGCAAGACCCAGAAAGCTACGAAGCTTTGTTAGAGTGGTTGGGGTTGGCTAACCCTGAATGACTTGGATATTTTTTGGATCCACATGCACCCCCCTTTCATCAATGATGTATCCCAGATACTGAACCCGGGTCATGTCAAAAGTGCACTTCTCCAAATTGGCACACAACTTGTGTTGCCGCAGTGTATGGAGGACCTATCGGATGTGGTGGAGGTGCTCTTCTAAAGTCTAGCTGAAGATTATAATGTCATCCAAGTAAACCACTACAAATGATTTGGTGAATAGCAGCAAGATGTCGTCCATCAACCTCATGAAGGTTTCAGGAGCATTTGTCAACACGATAGGCATGACCAACCATTCAAAAAGGCCCTCCTTGGCTTTTAAGGCAGTCTTCCACACATTGGAGGGTTTGATTGGTACCTGGTGATACCCAGACTTTAAGTCGATTTTGCTGAAATATTTTTCCCCTTTGAGTTGTTCCAGAAGGTCATCAATCCGTGGGATCGGGTACCTATTCCAGACAATGATCTTTTTCAACTCTCAATATTCAATACTGAGTCTCCAAATCCCATCCTTCTTATGTACCAACACGATCGGGCTCCTACAGGGCGATGAACTTGGCCGGATGTGACCTTTTTGCAGCAGCTCCTAAATCTGCCTCTTGATTTAATCGTTCTCTAGAATAGAGCGCTAGTAGATCGTTTCATTTTGTTATCACAAAATTGTACTTGATTGGTTGCTGATCAGACAATTCCATGTAACTATTTCAAACAAGATTTTGAATGAAGCTTGGCCTCTTCAGTCTGAGAGGGCTCTCTCACAGGTAATTTATGATATTGGTTAATGATAAATATAGATGGCTAACTCTATGAATTGTGTCTTGGTTTTGTATGTTTTCAAGTTGAAAATATGAAGGCTTGCTACCATTGGGCTATGGAGTTAGTGACAGGGATCTCAATGACAAAGGCTCTCCTTGTGGAAGCTGAGGCATGTAGATACTTAAATGAAAGTGGAATACACACATACAAAGTTTACTCAATATATAAATGTTCAAAGGAAGTCAGAGCATAAGACATGAATTATGAGTAATGAACATTAAAATACTGAAAGTAGGACATTAAGAAAGATATCCAATATTTTAGTGCTTGAAAAGAAGTCAGAGTATGCAAAGCACGAATTATGAGTAATCAAACATTAACATATTGACATAAAGTAATAAGATAGATAGAACATTGTTCATGAAAACATCGAATTAATCTCAGGTAAAGGATGAAACCAATAGCCACTGTCTATTACTGATCATAACCTCTTTACAATAGTAACATCCCCTAGTAACCTATTCCAACCCTTTCTAACTCTAAAAATCTCTCCTTTATAGAGTGAGGACTTATACAAATTATATTCCACCTTACTACTCTCGAATTCCCACCTCAGAGACCTATTTCAAACATGATTCCATCACTTGGAGACTTCCTAATTTTATGAGTGTACAAGAGTGCTGATGTGTCATTATTCCACGTGGATGCTGAGTTGGACTTCCTCCAAGTCGATTTTTTACAATTTTTTCACAAATCTGGTTGGTGAAAATTCTGAAAAATAGGCTTCAAAGATGGGTGTATAATTTCCAATCCCTGATGGCTTTGCAGAAACTAAGAGAGGTTTTTTTATATGGACCTGTGCTGAAGCAAAGCCTCTTTTATATTTTCAAAATAATTTTTCATTTGGTCTGAAATCAAACTTTAAGTTGACTGCTAAAACAATCATGTATAAAAATTTCCGTAGTGTGTTTTAGTAGTGTGGGGAAAATGGCTTTTCCATCAATCTTCTTGACTTATTTTTTGTTCCAACCCCTTCATCATGTCACGACACCTTGAAACCATGAATTACCCTCCTTGAAGCATGCAAAAACTGACTTTAAAAGGAAAAGGGCTCCTACAGGAATTTTTGTAGCGTTTTTTGGCCTTCAAGCCTAAAGCACGCTACGAAACTACTTGATAATGGAGAACCTTCAATGATCCAGGTGGATATCGGTGGCCACCCACCTACTCCATTTGGACTAGCACCATCAATTATTGCAGCTCTCCACATACAGCACAACTTACTATTTTTAGCAGGTTTTCAGGTCCTCCACTCCCGGAGCCGTTTCGGGGCCTTAATGATCCAGGTGGATATTGGTGGCCACCCACCTATTCCATTTGAACCCCCACCATCAGTTCTTTCAATTTTCAAGTTGCAACAAAACTTACTATTTTTAGTAGTTTTTTGGGTCCTTAACTTCCGGAGCCGTTTTGAGACCCTAAACAACATTTTTTGGGAAAACAGAGAGCAACATAGGTCCATGGACTGATGTTTCTCATTCAAAAGTTGTACTCCTTGGATAGATCTTTCTAACGAGCTATTGAGCGCGTAAAACGGAGATCGGGTGCCAAAGTTATGCCCCCGGGAAGTTGAACCACCAATTTACCCAAACGGGCGCCCACAGTTTTGGCGCCTCATCTCCTACGGTTAGGTTTTTGGACGTTTCAGATTCTACATTGTTTCTCAACAATAAATAGGCCCTCGAGCCTCATTCTAACACAGTTCAGAGGTCTGTAGCTATCACATCTCTTCTCAGAGATTCGCTACCAGCACCCTAGCTATTTTATTTCCATTATGCCTGTAAGCATATTTCTGTTATTTGATATTAATGAAATGAAGCATTATTTCCGCTGCATCTCTATGTTCATGGTTATTTCTATATTCTGTTGTGTTCCTGCATAAATCCGGATCATTCAAAAATATTCCTTTTTCTTCCAAATTTCAGCTATAGGTCTGAAAAGTGATATAATGAAATATTATCATGCAAAATTTCCTCTTACCCTCTTCAAAAAACATCATTTTCACCTTGAGCAAGTTTATTCATCACTAAAATGACTCTGTTTTTTCTGAAAACATAGGGTTTAGAGATGGGATCTTACCTTCCTATCCTTGATAGATATTTCAAAAAAGAAGAAGGTTTTTTTATTTAAGTATTTCTTGAAGAAAAACCTCTCTTGGGTTTTTGAAACACATCTCCAGCTATCTAGAATCGGCATTCTAAAAACATGTATAAAACAGGAAAATTATGCATTCTGAAAATATAGCTGAAATACATCCCTGTATATCGTAATTTGTAGCACATTTGAGAAATTTGAAAGAGTTTATTGTTATTTGATATGTTCTTGAAAATAACCTCTCTCTGTTTCTTAAAATACTTCTCTTTTTTCCCATAAACCGCCTTTGAAGTTGACTTATCAAAGTCAGAAAACAGAAAAATGCTTCATATCTGCTATGAAATTATTAGCGAGTTTCGTAGCATTTTCTACCTATTTTAGACTGAATTCACTACAAAAACAAGGAATACTGGCTAAAGTGACCTTTTCGAATTCAGAATCTTGGGAAATGGAATATGTTAGCAAACGATGAGTGATGGGACATGATGTGACCTATATGGAGGTGGTTTCGAGATGAAATGAGGGTGTTCTTGAAACTTAGGATAGGTTATATATGAAAAAATGAAATCTCCTATGCCAACTTGAAAAAGGTTTAAGGAGACCTTACCCTTTTGAGGAGTGAACTGTATGACCATGTCAAGTAATGACTCACAAAATTATGAGTGATAAAAATGGCTCCACTTGGGATGGTGTGCCCCTGTGGTACACCAAATAACCTATAGTTCCAATGCCATCCATCTTTTTGGAAATAAAAACTCTGAAATTTATGAATACTTCACCAAGCTCTTATGGCCTTATCCTCGGGCTCAAGCTTGATGATTACTGCTGAAAAACCAAATTTTTACCTACTGAAATGATGCTCAGTCTACTTGAGCTTATCCACACACACTCCTACCTACCCTAACAACTGCAATCTTCATGTTTTATTCAAGTAACATGAAACTTCCAATGAAGCCAATCATTGATCTGATCTGAAACTTGAACCTCTTGACTGCGCTTGAAACAAAAGTAAATAGGATAATGAAATGACCAAGGAAACATAAGATGTATCTGATCTTCATAATGAAAATATAGTTGGAAATTTGGACTGCAGAACTTTTCAATGTAGTTAGCTATAGGATCGTAGAAGACCTAATCTGTGTGATGATTCTCAAGAAATTTTGCAGCTTTGGACAACTCGTATATGCTTTTCTCAACAACATAAGTTTTCAGTTGTGTACTATCAAACTGATTTTCAAAAATAGGTTATTCTTCCTTAATCTCAAAAGAGAAAGGTAGTAGCACCCTCTCTTTGTGTTCTGGCATTTAAAACTTTTGAAAAGACTAATCTTGATCATGAAGACTATAAGATTGAATTTGATCTTCTAAAACTTCAATGTATTTTTCAATGTTCTTAGCAACTTCATCCAAAAATTGAATCTTATCTTTGACTTGCACTCAAATGAATTTAAATAAGAATAAAAAGAAAAATAAAAAATTTCATCCACATCCTCATTAGTGTGATCATCATTCCATTGTTTAAAACCTTGAATAGAAGGAGAGTCTTCCACTAACTATGTTATTTCCATCAATGTTTCCACAAAAATAAGTCAAAACTCAACAAATAACTTAATATAACTGATAGGAAATCTTTCAATCCACTGTTTACATTTCCCTTGAAATGAATCATAGAACAATATGATGAAAATATCTTCATGTCTGACTCTAAGAAGCTCAGTAAAGTCACGGAAATCTGATATATACTTCAAAGTAAAACTGAAATCTTCTCCATTAAATTTTGGACCATTCCTTTAAAAACATGCATCCTTGGGAAAAGGATTTGGGAAACCATAAATTCTTGAAAAATCTACACATGCATACCTTGAAACAAGAATGGAAGCATCTGAGTTCTTCATAAGTCCAGTGGAATCACCATGAATCTATGAAATTTTGAATTCTTCAACAATGGATTCGCCAAGGTAGTGCAGCCTCAAACATGTTCTGAGCTCCTGTTACCTTCAAGAGTTCAATTTCAAATTTTGGGAGATTATATCTTCATACTCTCGGCAGATGCACCAAAATGTTATCACAAAATTGCACTTGATTGGCTATTGATCAGACAACTCTATGTAACTGTTTCAAACTAGCTTTTTACTGAAGCTTAGCCTCTTTAGTTTGAGAGGGCTCTCTCATAAGTAATTTATTATAAGGGTTAATGATAAACATATATGGCTAACTCTATGAATTGTGTCTTGGTTTTGTATGTTTGTAGGTTGAAAAGATGAAGGCTTGCTACCATTGGGCTATGGAGTCAGTGACAATGATCTCAATGACAAAGGATCTCTTTGTGGAAGTTGAGGCATGTAGATACTTAAATGAAAGTGGAATACACACATACATATTTTACTCAATATATAAATTTTCAAAGGAAGTCAGAGCATAAGACTTGAATTCTGAGTAATGAACATTAAAATACTGAAAGCAGGACATTAAGAAATATATCCAATAGTTTAGTGCTTGAAAGGAAGTCAGAGCATGCAAAGCAATAATTTTGAGTAATCAAGCATTAAAATATTGATAGAAATTAATAATATAGATAGAACATTGTTCATGAAAACATCAAATGAATCTCAGGTAAAGGATGAAACCAATAGCCACTCTCTATCACTGATTAAAACCTCTTTACAATAGTAGCAATCCCTAGTAACCTATTCCAACCCTTTATAACTCTAAAACTCTCTCCTTTATAGAGTTAGGACTCATACAAATGATATGCCACCTTACTCCCCTTGAATTCCTGCCTCAGAGACCTATTTCAAACATGATTCCATCACTTGGAGACTTCCTAGGGATATTTCTGTTTTGCAGAGTTTGAATACAAAAAGGCCTCTTCTTTCATTAATAGTTCAAAAAATCAATTTAATAACCTTTATCAAATGCAACCAAATAATTTTATGAGTGTACTAGTGTTCTGATGTGTCATTATGCCACGTGGATGTTGAGCTAGACCTCCTCCAAGTCGAATTTTTACAATTTTTTCACAAATCTGGTTAGTGAAAATTCTGAAACATAGGCTTCAAAGATGAGTGTATAATTTCCAAACCATGATGGATTTGCAGAAAATGAGAGAGGGTTTTGTAGATGGACCTGTGCTGAAGAAAAAAATCTTTCATATTTCCAAAATAAATTTTCATTTGGTCTGAAATCAAACTTGAAGTTGACTGCTAAAACAATCATGTACATAAATTTTCATAGCGTGTTTTAGTAGCGAGGAAAAAATGGATTTTCCATCAATATTCTTGACTTCTTTTTTATTACAACACCTTAATAATTTCATGACACCTTGAAACCATGAATTAACCTCCTTGAATCATGCAAAAAATTACTTTAAAATCAAAAAGGCTCCTACAGGAATTTTCGTAGCGTTTTTTGGCCTTCAACCCTAGAGCATGCTATGAAACTACCTGATAATGGAAAAAAATCCAAAATTTTCCTTTTTCTTCCAAATTTCATCTATAGGTTTGAAAATTTATATAATGAAATACGATCATGCAAACTTTCCTCTTACCCTCTTCAAAAAACATCATTTTCACCTTTAGCAAGTTTATTCATCACTAAAATAACTCGGTTTTTTCTAAAAACATAGGGTTTAGAGATGAGCTCTTATATCCCTATTCTTGATAGATATTAAAAAACAGAAGGAGGTTTTTGTAGGTCAGTATGTGTTGAAGAAAAACCTCTCTTTTTTTTTTGAAACACATCTCCAGATTTCCAGAATATGCATTCTAAAAACATGTATAAAATAGGAAAATTCTGCATTCTAAAAATAGGGCTGAAAGACATCCCTGTATATCCCAATTTGTAGCACCTTTGAGAAAATTTAAAGAGGTTATTGTTATTTGATATGTTATTGAAAATAACCTCTCTTATTTTCTTAAAATACTTCTCTGTTTTCCTAGAAACCTCCCTTGAAGTTGACTGCTCAAATTCAGAAAATAGAGAAATGCTTCATATTTGCTACGAAATTATTAGCCAGTTTCGTAGCATTTTCTGCCTATTTTACACTGAATTCGCTACGAAAACAAGGAATATTGGCTAAAGTGACCTTTTCAAATTCAAAATCTTGGGAAATGGAATATCTCAGCAAATGATGACTGATGGGACATGATGTGACCTATATGGAGGTGGTTTTGAGATGAAATGAGGGTGGTCTTGAAACTTAGGATAGGTTAAATATGAAAAGATGAAATTTCCTATGCCAAATTGAAAAAGGTTTAAGGAGACCTTACCCTTTTGAGGAGTGAACTGTATGACCATGTCAAGTTATGACTCACAAAATTATGAGTGATAACACATTGGGTAGTGGTGCACCTAGGGTCGGATTAATGGGGTGCTTGACCTGACAGTGCAGCGACACCCCTGTGAGTGAGGTGAAGTTGTCCCCTTACTCCTAAATGACCTTTTCCCTTTGTTTTTTTCATGTGGAGGAACCCTTTCTGGAGGTCGTGGCCATAATCTTCTTCTTTCCCTTGGGGCAGATCATCAGGAAAACAAATTTCCCGGTTTTGGAAATGAGCTTACTACATTGTTTTTTAGTAACCAAAGAGATAGCGACAGGCGGTGGTACCTTTGGTATCCTGTAAAACTTATTGCCCAAAGTAACAATAACAACGCAAGTTTGGGACTCATACACAACATCACTACAAGAAAAAATGACATTGGTGAGGGTAATGCTTGTGATAGACCGTTAAGGTTCATCATCAATGTCACATATGGTGACAGTCCTTAAAAAAATGTCATTGTAAGTGTATATAGTGATGGTCCTTTAAGGTTCGTTACCAAAGCCATTTTTAGTGACACTTTTGGTGAGGGATGTTAAAGGCCCATCACTAATTCTCTCTTTTTTGACACTTCTAGTGACGGACTTTTAATGACCCTCACCAATGCTCTTTTTGTTACTTTTAGTGACGGTAAAAAAATGTTCGTCACCATTGATCATTCCAATGAGTTTTTGATGACGGTATATGCCTGTTAATATATTTTGTTTCAAAAGGTAACGATTTAAGGCCATTATTGTGGAGAATTTTTATTGATATCAAGGCCTATAGTGGGAAAAGAATCACTAATTGAGCGATAATAATTAGTGTGTATCATTTCCTCAAGTAATCATTAGTCAAATAGAGAGTTTTCCTATGAGTTAACACATGATTGATATCTATTAAGTTTATTATCTATCAAATTCCCTTAGATAAAGTCTGAATAGTGTGTAGGAAATATATTATTTAATACATAATCAAGCTCGACAATTCTATTAATGAGAAATACCTAACACTTCCTAACAACGGGCACACTCAATTAATGCTTTGTCACACACTAACATTTTCATGACTCGCATGTCTTGGAATATCTTGTACCTAGAAAATCTTGTCATGAAACCGACGCCCAAGCACATGGTGGTGCATGCGCTAGAACAACATGGAAATATCCTAGCATGTGTTGGAAGGCCGGTAGTCCCTAGCATGACTGAACACCTTGGGTTGAAGTCATTGGATATACATTAGAACTTAGCACACAATGCCACTTCGACATGTAGGCTGGGACCTATTATTAGTGTGACTAGTATACCCCTTTAAAAAAGATAAATTCCCGACTTATATACCCTCTTATGTGTCTATTTACTTACATTTTATTGGTTATTCCTTTTGTTTCCTTGACACTCCTTGATTTATTTATACTGACATTCTCTGCACCCCTGCATATCCTTAGTACCTAGCATGTATTGGTATATATTGGCACTATTCGGGTACATAATTAGCACACCTTTGAACTTCCTAACAAATCCTTACCCTTACATGCCTTGATATTCCCTAGCATGCCTTACCAATGCTTATAAACCTTGTTACCCTCCTTGGTATGACAACTAGCTCTCATTAACACTAGTCCCTAGCACACGTTTTCATATTCATAAATCTCCATGAATTTTGACCCTTCATGCTCCCTTAATGTTTTGTCCTACTTCTTAACACTCCCAACACAATAGCACTCTCTAGCACACCTTAGCACTCTTCAACATTCCATTCCACTTCATAGCATGCATAACACTCCTCTGCAATGATATATTGGCACTTGGGTACTGTTGCTTTGGAAAGTATTAGCATGTATGGAACACGTACAGATGTTTTGGTATGATTTCACATGGTTTAATATTAAATTTATTTGAGATCAATTTTGTTAGACGAGAAGCAACAGCAAATATTCTAATTAGAATGCACTAAGACTTTGCATTTGGCACCTATTACGCTCAGTTGTTATGCCTAGCATGCCCTTGGGGAAGTTAAATTGATGACTTATTAACTTCCTTATGTGTTCATTTCCTTGTATTTTAACCTTGTTTCTCCCTTTTTCTTGCCTTTATTAGTCCCTTTACACGTACACACACCCTTGCACATCTTCGTATGCCTTATCACTTGGCACATATTATCATGTTTGACATGCTTTCACACTATCTGGCACATATTAGCATTCTCTAGCACGCCTTGGCACTCATTTCCTCACAAATAGCCTTTAAATTTTTTCATGACTTGGGAACCCAATCAAGTCCTTGGCTAATGCAATTCATGTGAAAACATTGGCCTGCTTCAACCACAACAACCTGACCAATTACACTTCATTAAAAGATTGTGCCTTTTTCACTCTAATAACGCCATAACCTATCTTTTTATGCCACTCATTTCAAGCTCAACTTGGCCCACTTAACTATTTACCAAGACAAGGATCACATGATCTAGCCATGGCCATAAAACCAATATAGCTATACACGCAATATTTCGCATGTATGTCTGGGCCCATATAAATAATAGACGATTAACTACATTCTGTACAACCACAAGATTCACAAGGCACACAGAATATAAGTTGACACAAGCTGATTTCCCTAAAACTTATACACAAAAATGTACAATATGCAATTATCTAGAATAGTTTAAAACATGAGCATGTAGCTAAGGTGTGCCACATCTCATATATAAAAAAATAGTCCAAAGGAAAAACACTATGAAGCTCAGTAACAAAGTGATCTCACTTTGTCTAAAACTACTATGTCGAGCCCCTTATAACACCAGGGCTTGTTTCCGTAACTTATTCTAAACTTCTCCTAACACACTTCATCCTTAGCACACTTTAATTTTCTAAAACTCCCTGCAGACACACTCTTATTTGTTCCTTTCCATGACCTTGACCTATGCATCTCGGATATGCTCCGACACTCCCTAACACCTAGTTCAACATTCATTGACATTGTCTCCATGTGTTAGCATGCCTTTTCATTCCTTTGCATGCCCTAACCCTCCCTAGCTATCATGCCCCCTCACAACTACCCTTACTTAATTTTCAACTTAGAACCCATCCAAGCCCTCGCTGAATACAAGAGCTTAACCAAGTTATAGCTACTACAACTAGACTATGTTGTTGAATTTGCAGTAGCTTGGGGAGGTACTCCACAAGGCTAGTGAGATGGATTTTGTGAGTTTGGTCACAAAAGGCTTAGAATAGAAGGAAGAAAAGGGATTTTGACCCAAGACGGGGTTTAAAATCTAAAATAAAAATTAAAAAGGAAAACATATTTTAAGGTCTAAGTGGATAAAACCCGTAAGTTCTAGAGGGTTCCTAAGAGGTCTAGGAAAACCCATTTAAGGAGTCCTAGGGATGAAGTGAAATAACATCAAGTGAGAAGGAGCTCATTTTATCAAGGGGCATGAGGAGAGATATAGTCCTAAAGAGGCCATGATCATTATCATGTCTACATTCATTAAGATGCCTGAGATGCTTTGCCATGGTTTAATATTGGGGTTATTTGAGATCAAGCATCGAAAGCAGAGAAGAGAAGTAACAGAGGATGATTTTCCAATTAGAATGCACTAGCACTTGGCACTTGACACTCATTTCCACCTAGTGCTGGTGTGCATAGCATGACCCTCTTCGAAAATGCAAATTGATGACTTATTAACCTATGATGTTTTCATTTCCTTGTATTTTAACTGTTTCTCCTTTTTGTTGCCTCGATAGTCCCCGGAATGTATTATCACACCATTGCGCATCTTGGCATGCCTTAGCACTTGACACATATTAGCATATTTGGTACCGTTCTTTGAACCATATTGCACATGTTAGAATTCCCTAGCATGCCTTGGCACTCATACCTCACAAATAGCCTTACATTTTTTCACGATTTGGGAACCCAATCAAGTCCTTTAGTTACTCCGCTTCATGTGACATTAGTCCACTCGCCCGTAACACCCTGATCACCTGTACTTACTACAAGTAGAATGTGCCTTGTTCACCTAAGAACTTCCCTATACCTCATCTTAGACTAGTCATGTCCAAGCCGAACTTTTCCACTTAATAACTTACCAAGACAAGGATCACATCTAGCCATGGACATAAAACAATCAAGCAACATAGATTATCGCATAGGAAATATTTGCGGTATGTCCGCTCTCATATAAACAATAGAGCATTAACTGAGGGTTTTCAAGAACCACAAGATACACAAGACACACAAGATATAGGTTGGCACAACCGAGTTCCCCAAAACTTATACACAACAATGCACAGAATTTTCTTAAATAGTTTAAAACATAAGCATTCAAATGCAAGTGTGCCACATTTCATATGAAAATAATAGTTAAAGTAAAAATAGTTTGTGCCCAACACAAAGTCTCCCTTTGTTTAAAACCCGTTTGTCGAGCCTTGTATCAAAATTGTAGGCTAGCCTCTGAAAAAAATCCTATTATGAACTTTGCGCACATACTTCATCCCTGCACAGCTTGGACTCACTAACACTCCCCGGAACACACCTCATTTGTCTATTTCCAGACTTTGGACTCAGTTCTCCTTTGTGATTCTCTTAATAATTTCCCATACCCTCAACATGCATTGACATTTTCCAAAACATGTGTTAGCATGTCTTTTCATTCCTTGGCATGCCCTAACCCTTCCTAGTTATCATGCCCTCACAACTACCCTTACTTAATTTTCAACTTGGGAACTCAACCAAGTCCTCGCTGACTATAGGAGCTTGACCAAGCTACAATTACAACTAGACTATGTTGTTTAATTTTGTAGCTTGGGGGAGGCATCACAAGCTCAGTCGATGGGTTTGTGTGAATTTTACCACAAAAGTTTTCAGGAAAAATAACCCAAGAAAAGGGCTTAGGGACCCGAGATGAGGTTTAAAATCTAAAAGAAAATTAAACAAAAAAAATAATATTTCCTAAGGTATAAGTAGATAAAGTGCTAGAAGTTCTAGGTTAATTCTTAAGAGGCTTAGCCAGGAAAATCTATTTATGGAGGTCTGTGTATAATCACAAGAACATCAAGTGAGATGGAGCTCATTTTATCAAGGAGGTTTCTGAGATGAGTCTCAAAGTAGGATGAGTTAAGAGGGCCGAGTAAGCGTTGTTAAAGGGAGGTCATGATCATCCACCAAGAGTAAGATCATCATGCGAGGGTTCACAAGAATGTCACATACCTTAATGGGTTCGATATAGTAAGTAGGATGGCATATTGTTAGTTCTCTTGTAGTAGATAAACCTCAAGAGAGGCGACTCATGAGAATTTGCGCGTGATTTTAGTGGTGTTTCGTGTGAAGTACGCATCAAATTTTGAAATAGTAGAGAGGGTTGAGACCCCACTTGTGTTACTAGGTTAAAAGGGTATTTGACAAACACCAACACAAATGAAGGAGGGTATGCACTAGAATTTAGGCCATACAGACTATAGGTGTAATATCGACCGAGGTAGTCATATTTTTAGGTTCATAGAGATCTAAAGTTTAGGTCAAGATTTAAGTCAAAGAAATGACCAAAATCTATGGATCCATATGAGCTAGGGTCAAGTCCCTTATGGAGGAAAGAGTTGTTTTTTTTCTATGGGTGGATATGGTTTGTTATAAAGAAATTAGAATAGAAATATAATCCCTATTTAGGGAGGTTTCCTAGCATTTTCAATCCATGAGGTATGCCATTAAGATTGCAGACAATTTGCATAAAATAAGAGGGGTTTTGACCCTTAGAGAGGAGTTTTATCTCTGCAATATATACCACAAATTTGGAAGATGGTTTGAAGAAGTATTTGCAGAGAGAGAAAATCCAAAGGAAGGTGGAACTCGAGTAGAAGATGGAGCAGAAGAAAATGTGCCATATGAGGAATTGATGGACATGAAGAGGAGTTGATTTTTTTGGACTTTCCATAGAGTTTTGGACAAAGATGTGAAGAAGCCTATAAAGTTAGTCAATGGACTGTTAATGGATGATTTGTGACCCTAGTTCACTTCGTTCACAAATTGTTAGAAGGGTGATACGATGTGAGTAGTTCATATTTGTTCATATATTGGACAACAAATTGGCACACAAGAATAGTGATTTTGAGAGGACTCAAATCACTATTAGGTGGCATATTTGAAGATACCTAGATGAGGTTAGTTAGGCACTAGATCAATAAATTTTTTTACCGTGGTTTAAAATTGATGGAATTCCAAGCACAAGTGGAGGGTTTTAGTGACTATCAAAGAATAGCTCTAAGTCTTGTACTTTAGAAGGAAAACAAGATCCAAGGTATGGTAGGTGTATTAGGCCTAAGGACGTGCAAAATTTGAATGAATAAAGTAGTACCAAGTGGGCTAGCCAACTAGCCCTATTTCATTGTATTGTAGAGGATCGTGTCATTGAGAAGAAGGGAAACCTCCATATCCCTAGACTTTTCATCTTGAGTAGCAAGATAGAAAAATTGCGTACCAAAGAGTTGTTCATAATGGAGTTGTGAACAACTGATCGAAAACCTTGCGGTTACAATCCTAAAGGAAAAAAGAGTTATACAAAGAGAGAATTTTTTTTGAGGCGAGTTCAAAGAACATACAAAGGATTTGAGTTCACTGGGACAGAGGAAGATCGAGGAGTTTCATAATGGGAGAAAGAGGACCCGCTGTGATGTATTCAAGACATGTGGATTGAAAGGTCTATATGTGTGTCCACCATCAAAAATTGGGTCAAGTTTTTTTTGTTCAAGGTATATTGTCAACGGACCAACAACCAAGCCCTAGTTGTATTCCTTGTATCAGTGTGATTATAAAGGGCCATCATCCCTGGTATGAGAGCTCTAGCCTATTCTATTACAGTTTTTAATTTAGCAAAGAAAGGTTTGAAAAAGTTAAAAAATTTCATGTGCACTGATTGATTCCCTGATGTGTGTAGATTTCATTGTGAAAAGTTGATGTGTTGTGGCACTTGAGTGTGTTTGCATCAAATATTCTAAGACCAAACCCAAATTCTCACGTGTCGTGGAAATTCAACATATGCCTTGCTCACCTAAGAACTACATGTAACTCATCTTAGACTACTCATGTCCAATCTCAATTGATCCCACTTAACAAGTTACCAAGACAAGGCTCATCACATCAAACTGTGGTTGTAAAACAATTAAGCAACATATTTTACATCTTGACATGCCATAACACCTGACATGTCTTAAATGCCTTGGAATTATATAGCATGTGTTAGCATCCCCTACATTCCTTGACATGATTTTACACTTCCTAACACACCCTAACACTTCCTGACACACCTTGGTAGTTTAACATACCTTGGCATTGCCTAGCATATAACCTTGTCACTCCCTCCTTAACACACCTATAACTCATTAACACTCCCTATCACACACTCTTATTTGTTCATTTCCATGCATTTTGATCTACTGCTTCCTTGTGTTTACCTAACACTCCCTAGCATGCATTGGCACACCCTAACACCTAGCACATCTTGGTATTCCACCCTAGCACTATAGCATTCATTGGCACTACCTAGCATACCTTTTCACTCTCTCCTTAGCACACCTAGAGCTCATTGAAACTCCCAGTCACAAACTCTTATTCATTCATTTCCATATATTTTTACCTAGTGCTCCCTTGTGTTTCCATAGCATTCCTTAACACTTCTTGGCACGTGTTGGTACACCCTAACACCTAGGACATATTGGCATGTCGCACTGGCCTCTAGCATGCCTTAACACTGCCTAGCATACGTTGTCACTCCCTCCTTAGCACACTGTTTAGCCAATTTAATGTCTTAAATTGTTCAACATAAATTATCAACCGAGGTTTGTAATCTGATGAAGTGTGGTGCACTATATGTGCTTAGTTAACCTTCTTCTTACTTCATTGTATGTATTTTTATGTTATTTTTAGGGGGTTTTGAGCTTTATGTCTAAATGTTAATATTTAAGAAATGAAAACTATGAAAGGAATCAATTGAATATAGTGAAATTTAGATGTGTAAAAATAATTTTGAAAGGAAGAAAAGGAAGTGTTCTTAAGTTAAAATAACTTGCATAAAAATGAACCAAAAGCTATTGAATGGTTAGAATCTAATATAAAAACAGAGTGCCTATTCTAATGACTTCTAATTTAACATTAGTCCTACTCCATGGATATGAATCTTGTAACTGAAAATTGAAATTGCAATGCTACTCTAGATGAAAGAAGATTCAAAGGAAAACAACTAATGTATTTTCAATCACTCTAGCATTCAATATGGAAGTATGATATAATCACCCTCTTGAAATGATGTACAAGCAATTGATTATACTTTATTTTTGAAAATTAAATCTATAAAAGCAATTAAAGCATGTAAAGTAAAACTCAATATTTGCATAGGTTAAACATTCGAGCACCCAAATTGGAAGTATGACAAGCCACCTTCTTGGCCTAATATTTAGGAACATCCAATTATACAATTGACTGAGGATGTTAATCTAGAAAATAGTTTAAAATCATGTAAACTAAAAGCTCAATGATTGCATAGGTTGAACACTCGAGCACCCAATTTGGAAGTATGACAAGTCACCTTCTTGGCCTGATCTTTAGGAGCATCCAATTATACAATCAACTGAGAATTTGATCTAGGAAAGTAAATATCAGAACATGAAAGAAAACTAAACAACTGTGAGCTCTATTGCCTCAAACCTAATCCAATTGGAAAATAGATGAATCTACCTTCTTGAGATGTTTTAGGAAAGAAAAGATTACACAATCATTCTATCATTGATGCTAAGAAAACATTCATGACTTGATTCTATGATACCGATTTAAAAGTTGCAACACAATATTAATCTACTCAGGAAATTGACAAAACAAAGTAAAGAATTAAATTAAAATAACTAACAAAAAACATCCTCCTGTGCAGAAGCCCTCTATGACAGAATTGGTCGAGATCCTAGCTGATTATATATGCATTAAGAATATATTGGAACCATGAACACGATCCTTGTATTATGAAAAGAACATATTTTAAATCAATACACATCGTTTCAGAAATTACAACTGCTGTTTGGCATTTACATAACCGATATTTAAATAAAATAAAACATAACTGTAATGAGCTAATTACCCCTTCAGATGGCTATTCTAACAGATGGCTATTCTAACCGAAACATAGAATTAGATTCTAATTGGTTAACCCTTGATTTGCGACGTCAAAGAAAATCAAGAGTTCTTCACTCTCGGCTTACGTCCTTTGACCAGAATTTGACCACGATCAAAAGCTCCCTTTTCTGTCGATTTCGATCAAGCAGATAGGATGGAATCCATGTGTGAATCATTCTAGAGATGCCCATGTGGTTTGTTCCTTTATTTGCTCCTTGGAACCTATCAAACCATAAAAGTAGCTGCGGAACCAACGATTAGCTGCAGAATAGGTTGCGTTCTATAACTAAGTTACAAAAATCAATTAAAATAACAAGAACATCAGAATATAACTTATAAATCATTTAAATTCATTCCATGAGATAAAACATGACATTTATCATTGATTGGAGTGTATGGAATTATGAGAAGGTAAGGAAAAAGTGATGAGAAAGGCTATCAGAGAAAGGACAATTTTGAGGTTCAATACACACCTGGAAGTCACTGAAACTTCCAAACACAAACTCTTATTTGTTCATTTCCATGAATTTTGACGTAGTGCTCCCTTGTGTTTCCCTGGCACTCGTAGTTAACACTTCCTTGCATGCGTTGGCACATCTTGGCTGCATCCCGCCCTAACACTCTATCATTCCTTATCACTTCCAAGCATGCCTTGTCACTCCTCCTTATCACACATGGAACTTGTTGAAACTCCTTGTCACACACTCTTATTCATTCATTTCCATGCATTATGACATAGTGCTCCCTTGTGTTTCTCTAGCTCTCCCTAACACTCCTTGGCACACATTGGCACACCCTGAAACTTGGCACATCTTGGCATGCTTTCCTAGCACTCTATCATGACTTGGAATTGACTAGAATACCTTGTCACTCCCTCCTTAGCACACCTATAACTTGCTAACACTCCATCCTTAACACATGGCATGTCTTGGCATGCCTGGCATGCCTTGGCACTATCTGGCACATATTAGCACACCATGGAACTTCTTTAAATGCCATAGAATTCCTTAATATTCCTTGTCACTTCCCCCTTGCCATTCCTAACACTCGCTGACACCCCGAACACACCCTCTTATTCACTCATTTCCATTCTTTTTCACTTGATGATTTATGTTTGATGGGTTTCATGTATAGAAAGAGTTCCTTTAAGAGAATAAAAAATTGATCGCGCCATTACTAACATAAGTAATTGAGAGATTCTACTTGGATGACATTAGGAAACTACACAATATATTTTAAAAATGACATTTTTATTGTTTTTTGTTATGGTGTGAGAATGGTAAGAAGTGAGTGGTAAATAAGGTGTGTGAATTCTTACAATACCTTCTCACTCCCTCCTTGGCATGACAACTATCACTTATTTCCGCTCCTTGGCACACCCTCATATTCATTCACTTACATGTATTTTGACCTAGTGCTCCCTTGTGTTGTCATAGTACTCCTTAACACTCCTCAACATGCATTGGCACTCTCTACTTAAAAATTTTCGACATGCCCTGCCACTTCATAACATGCATAACACTCCCTAACACATTGGCACTTGGCACATGCTAGCACTTGGAAAGTCTTAGCATGTCTGACATGCATTCATGAGATGACTTGGTATGCTTTGGCATGGTTTAATATTAAAGCTATTTGAGATCAATTATTGGAAATTAGATAAGAAGCAATAGAGGAATATTTGGCACATAGAATGCACTAACACTTGGTACTTGGCACCTATTCGCACCTAGTGTTGGTGTGCCTAGCATGTCCCCCATGAAAAAGGTAAATTTATGACTTATTAACTCTCTTAGGTTTTCATCTCTTTGTAGTTAAACTTGTTTCTCCATTCTTTTCCTTCATTGTCCCTAACACGCATTATCACACCCTTACACATATTGGCATGCCTTAACACTTGGAACATCTTAGCATGTTTGACATGCATTCACAATATCTATCACATATTATCATTCCCAATCACGACTTAGCACTCATGCCCTCACAACTAGCCTTACTTGGGAACCTTACATTCCTTGGAACACCTTGACACTCAGTTGTCACACCCTCATAGATAGCCTTACTTTTTTTGCAACTTGGGAACCCAACCAAGTAATTAGAAAAAAAATGTTGTGCCCAACCCAAAGTCTCCCTTTATCTGAAATTAATCTTTCCAAAACTCATCACAACCATAGACTACCCTCTTGCAATTATTATTCTAAACTTCTCCTAAAACACTTCATCCTTGGGACAGCTAGAATTCACTAACACTCCTTGGAACACACTCTGATTCGTTCATTACCAAGCATTTTGACCTAATTCTCCATTTCTCCTAGAACTCCCTAACACTCCTCAACATGCATTGACATTGTCTACCATGTGTTAGCACACCTTTTCATTCCTTGGCATGGCTTGGCACTCCTTAGCTATCATGCCCTCACAACTACCCTTACCTTTTTTTAGACTTGGGAATCCAACCAAGTCCTTCCTTGACTATAATAGCTTGACCAAGTTAAAAATACTACAACTATATTATGCTTTTTTCATCTAATAACTTCATGTGGAACTCCCTAACACTCTTGGCGCACATTGGAACACCCTGACACCTGACACATCTTGGCATGTCACGCTAACACTCTAGCATTCCTTAGAACTACCTAGCATACCTTGTCACTCTCTCCTTAGCACACCTATAACTCACTGACTCTCCTTGTCACACACTCATTCATTTCCATGCATTTGAAACTAGTGCTCCCTTGACTTTCCTTGTCACTCCATAACACTCCCTGACATGCATTGGCACCCCTTATAACCTGGCACATATTGGCATGTTTTCCTGACCTCTAGCATACCTTGTCACTCCCTCCTTAGCACACCTGGAACTCACTGACACTTCTCGTCACAAATTATTGTTTGTTCATTTTCAAGTTTACCTAGTGCTCTAGTGCTCCCTTGTGTTTCCCTAAAATTCCCTAACACTTCCTAGCATATGTTGGCACACCCTAGCACCTGACACATCTTGGTCGCATGCCACCCTATCATTATAGAATGACTTAGCGCTACCTGGAACACCTTGCCACTCTCTCCTTAGCACACCTAGAACTCGCTAGCACTCCATGTCACACACTCTTATTCATTCATTTCCATGCATTTTAACCTAGTGCTCCCTTATGTTTCCTTATCACTCCCTAACACTCCTTAGCACGCATTGGCACATCCTAGCACTTGACACATCTTGGTATGCTTCCCTAAGACTCTAGCATGCCTTGGAACTACATAACATACCTTATCACTCCCTCCTTATCACACATCGAACTCATTAACACTTAATCTCCATGCATTTGAAACTATTTCTCCCTTATGTTTCCCTAGCACTTGGACCTAAAACTCCCTAGCATGCGTTCACACCACAGCTTAGCACCTAGCACATCTTGGCATGCCTTAATAGTTGCCTTTTCCTGGCATGCCTAACATGCCTTAGAATTTTCTATCATGTGTTAGTATTTCCTATCATTCTCTGGCACACCTTAGCACTCCCTAGTTGTGATGCCCTCATAGATAGCCTTACTTTTTTTGAGACCTGGGAACCCAACCAAGTCATTCGCAAAACAATGTTGTGCCCAACCCAAAGTCTCCCTTTATCTGAAGTTGCTTTGACCAACCCCTTATTTCAACCATAGGCTTCCCTCCTACAATTCCTATTATTACCTTCTCCTAACACACTTTTTCCTTGAGACACCTAGAATTCGTTGACACTCCTTGGCACACACTCTTATTTGTTCATTTCCATGCATTTTCACCTAGTTCTCCCTTGTGATTCCATGGCACTCCCTAACACTCTTCATCATGCACCACCAAGGCAACATTAGCATGGTTATGGATGCCTCTTGTTGCAAAACTTACAACATGGAACCTTTACAACTGTTTGAGTTTGCCTCCCAAGCTCAGAGGGAGCAACAATTTGTTTAACGAAGGTAGAGATGTATCATCATCCAAGCTCTACAGATCGCATATATAACCATATTTAAAGCTCGTCCAGAACATGTTTTGGCAATAAAGAATTGAATTTTGTGATAGTGTGGGTTTTCTTTAAAATAGATAAATTGAATTGACATTAAGCATAACCATATTTAAACCTCGTGAAGAACTTTTTTTTTCAATAAAGAATTGAATTTGGTTATAGAATTAGATTTAAAATTGTTTCTGGTTGACTAAAAATGTGTTTCCTTGTACACAAGGTAATAACTTAACTCAGCTATAAACAAAAGTATCTTGCAATAGTGAAATTCCACACCTTAATGGCCTACCAATAAATCATTTCAAATAATATATTTTTCCTTAAATAACATCAATGAATTAGCTCTCACTCTATTTTGGTTATACAATACAATAAAAATAAATTACTAAAACATTATCCAAGTTGAAATCTAAATATCCATTAAAGAGTATATATGTAGTTGTTTGAGGGTTACTTCATGTTTGAGGTGCCTAGCCTAGTTTTGGTTAGGACATTAAGTGCAACACATGTGATACATGTGGTTCGTAGTCATGCTTAACTAGTAAGGTCACATTAAGGATTCTTGGTGAAAATGTTTCTTGGGCGGTATTCGACAGTCAAGTGCAATAAAAAATATAGCCCCATAACAAATGGTATTAAATCCATGTTTGAATGCAAAATTGTGGAATTTTTCTTCACTATCCACACCCATGTCATTGGAGAAGTTGATGGGGCTATATTGATGAGGATGTTAACAATTCAAGTTGGGAATCATGTAAGGACCTTCCTCTAGGTGCCACTGGAAATGCTATATTATATAACATATTAAGAAAACATGATAAAGGACCTTCCTTGAGGTGCCACTAGAAATGTTATCCGATATAACATGCTAAGAAAACATGTTAAAGGACCTTCCTCGAGGTGCCATTGGAAATGTTATCTTGTATAACATGCTAAACAAACATGATAAAAGGTTTATAAGTTTCATAGCCCTCATGTCCGACTCACAATGATCCTTGAGACACTTAGGATGATGTAATAGTTTGGTGTGGACTAGGAGGATGAAGGATTTATATCCTAACAAGGATGGATGATCAATGAAGTGTTGCAACACAAATTCACCGAAGGATAACACAATCTAGCAATGTGTTTGATAGTGTGTTAGTCATGGCAAGGCAACATAGTTGATGAGTGTATTGAAGGTAAGTGGAAGCTTCTTTCCACTATGTACATGACCTTTAGAGAATTACAAGAAGTTGTTCTAGATGGAGACAACATATTCTTACACTAGGTGGTTAGTTATTCAAGTGTGTTGCCTTGAGGGAGGCAGTGAAAGGTTGTTTATGTGTGGGTGGTGATGAAACAAGCACTGCAAAATTTCCTATATTTTAAGGAGCCTAACTTGGGTTCGGTTAGGGCATGTTGGCTAGGCATAGTTGGAGTGATACAAGAGGTTGATGGTCATGCACAACTAGCAATGCCATGTCAATGCCATAAAAATACTAGGCTTCTTGAGATGTATTAGATGCTTAAGTGGATTGAAAAGTTTACCCTCATGATAAATGGTGTCAACACCACATTTAAATGTAAAAATTACAAAGTGTGTGTTCACCATCAATGCCTTGTCCATGAGAGAAGCCAATGGAGCCATGTTGATGAATATGCTAACAATTAAAGTGAGGGGAGAATGCAAGGATCTTACTTGAGGTTCCATTAGCAATGGCACAATGGATGGCATGTCGGGTAAACATGACTAAGAGTGGAAAATGATTTTATATGTTTGGTATATTTTGTGAGTGACTTAGGTTGTTTCATGAGACAATTAGGATGGTGTAATAGTTTGATGTGAACTAGGAGATCCCCTTAACAAGGTTTGATCATTGAAAAACATTGTAACACAAGCTTAGGGGAGGACGATGTAAATTTGCAATGTGTTGAATAACGTGTTAGCCATGAAAAGACAACATCATCAATGAGTGAAATGTAAGTGGAATCTTGTTTCCATTAGGTACATGATCATTGAGCCTTGATGGAGACAACATAATTCTATATTGGGTGGTTAGTTGTTCAAGAGTGCTTGGCTTATATAAGGTTGTAGAATGTTTCCTATGGTTGGGTGGTGATGATATAGAATTACTTACCACTAATGGACATTTCAACCTTTTTTGTAATTTAAGGTGTTTCTCTTGGGTTCAAATAAAACATGTTGGTTAAGAATAGATCGTTATGCCTAACTAGCAAAGTTTATCACTAAATTTTTATAATTATATAGCATGCTTAAATAATCACTAATTTTTTATAATTATATAGGAATGTTTTAAAATAAAATAAAAAGTTTAACATTGTGACACCCCTCTCTTACTCTCTTATTCTTCTTCTTCTTCTTTTTTAAATAATCATAACTTACTTTTATACCAACCTAGATCCACCTCAAATGCAGATCTACCAAGCACCTCAATTATAGATCTACCAAGCACTTAGGGGGATCAAATTTATTTTCACTCTAAAAAATATTTGCATCTAAAGATATTTGATCCCTCTCAGTGCTTGGTAGATATGGAGTTAAGAAGGATCTAAGACAATTTAATTATTATTTATAATTAATTATAAATTTTATTTTATTTCTATTGGTTCAAAACGTTTAACAAAACATTATAATATTTGTATTATTCTGGGCTTTTATTTATAGCTATATTTCATTTTGTTTATTTTTATGGAATCAAAATGTTTAAAAAAACATTACACTTTTAACTATACATGACAACATCTAGCCAGAATTAAAAGTGGAAAAGCTAAATTTCTCTTAATAAATTAATTAACCAAAAAATTAAAAAACTATTTTTTAATTGAAATTTCTCCAAATAAATTAAAATCCTAAAAAGTTTGAAACTTATAAAATAATATTAAGAATGTTTATTTTCATTGAAATTTCCTTTCCCTCGCTTCCATTAATAACCTGGTCTCAACGTTAAGGTACAATGTGGAGAAAAAATAAAAGAGTAGCTTATGGCTCTCAATGCTGCAGAACAAGGTACTATGACCAAAGCCCTATTTCTCGACTATTTCATGCTACTTTATATATTTTTCTAAATTTTTCCAAAAATATATAACTATTGGTTACACATTTTCTCCATTGAGGTCGTCTTCCTAGAGAACCCAGCAGGCATAAGGGATTTGGGGAGCAGCAAATACCAATCCAAAATGTTACATAGGACCAATCGTCAATGTCAATCAACGTATTAACCCAAGGGTTTATTTCTGTTAGATTTTTTGTAGATTTTAGGGTTTAGTAGAGGAGCAAAGAGAAGACTAGAAGTTGAGTTGAGGAAGCGGAGGCTTGCAGGTCCTAATTCCTCGCAAATTGTTGACTCATTATTTTAGTTCAAGTAGCATCATAGGTGGTAGTTATATAGGTGGAGGGAGTAGTAGATTCATTTAAAAATGCAAAGGCTTATGTAGCAGCCACAAGAAAATAGCATTCAATTTACTTAAAAACAATGGAGGTCAATGGATCAATCCCAGGTGGGGCTGGGCGGATATACTGGAAAGCAGCACAGTCCCTTCCTTCCCTTGGTGGGTTTCAGGTCTTATGGTAAGTTTCCCTAGCCATTTCCTTTTCGCATTGAAATCGTCCTTTATTTCTAATCCAAAGGGAGTGTGAGGTTGAGCTCGTCATGGATACAACACTCGTAGTGAAAAGTGACTATCAATTTGTTTAGCTCAAATAGAAACCATCTAGTCAATACATTCAGTGACATAATCAGATAAGTCAAGCCAAGTGAAACTTAGTGAATGCCATGCCAGTCTCGTGGTAATATTTCGCTTTTGGAAATATGACTCTGACTGAACAGAGGAGGTATATAAATCCCCTCATATCATGTGCTTAGCAAAATCGAAGTGTCTCGGTATAAATCCCTCCATTTCATATGTTTAACAAAATTTGAGTGTTTCTGTATATACATCCATTCATTTCAAAGTGCTTACCAACATTTAGAGTGTGGCCATTCTGTATTTAATTACAATTTTGTCTTTAAATACAAAGTTGATTCTTTAAGGTATTAGATCATGATCGTCAAATCTAGCCATGGCCTTTTCCACTTGATTCTCCAGACACCATCCTTTGTATCAACCCCCACAGTCATCATTTTCCTAAAAAAGTTGAAATGTAATTCAGCTTCTTGTAAGAAATTAGTATTCCCATGAGTAGCTGTTACAATTGAAGCATCTCCCTTGGAGAGTCGATGCATAACCCGACAAGAATCGGTTTTGGAAAGCCCCATGACAGGGTTGGATCCGCCACGTTTATGTTTAGATCATCATCAGAAGAATGGTGATGATCATTTATTGTTAGCAGACACATGGAAATAAATACAAGTATGCCATGATTGGAATGGAATATTAGATCCTATTCATCCTCTTCTCCTTTCATAGATTATCAAATACGGAGTGTTCGTATGCGCCTCTTATGAAGCTTTCGACTGGGGTTCTGCATCTAAGTTTCATGGCAGTTAATCTCTTTGGTAAGCTAGGGATGGAGAATTGTCGTTATAAGGTTACAAAATACATTTATGCAACACCAACCATAAATTTTCCTAACTTCTTAAACTCGATTAGTTATGTTGCAGTGCCAAATGATAAGACGGAGATTAAGCGTCTTGGGATAAGACGATAAGATGAAGATTAAGCGTGTGGTGGCAATGACAGACACTGCAAAATACATGGAATGGTTCTCTAATTTTATCCATTAGATCCTCTCGAGGATGTAAAGGATGGAACTCCTACTCACGTAAATCCATTGGAGCCTCGTGAGGATGTAAAGGTGGAGATAGGATTTATGGGCATCTACAGTTCGCACAATTCAACCTGCAAGTTTAACAATGGAAGCGCCAGAGAGCAGCTTCTGTCTGAAATTGGGAGAGGAGCTTAGCATAACAATAACAGGACACAGCATGGGAAGTGTGCTAGCTATGCTTTGTGCTTGACGTGTTCTATACAGCTACAACCTATAGTTTTGACATGCAAGGACTGTGTGCCAGCAAGCTCACTGTCATTTTCATGAAAATTTTCACTGTCAAGGCCATTACCAGCTGGATTATTGGAAATCATCTATGAAGAATTTGCATGAATTTGAAGCTATCTGCATGATTTCCCAAGAAAATTGAATGGTGGCTTGGCTTTGTTCCATGATCCATCCATTAGAGTGGAGGAGTTACAGGCTTGGAAGAAATCTAAAATGGGCATGTTCATGTTTCATCACTTAGGTAATACACTTTCATCCTTTCCCTCGCCATTACCCCGGGCTTATTTTTGCAAATTGTTGCTTAATATCACATAAGCGAAATCCTTGTTTTTTGATTGGCTTGGGTGTTTTGGACATGCAGCTCAGTTGCTCCCTGGTAGATTGAAGATCTCATATTGGAATTTGAGAACAGGCATTTTTTCTCAACAGGGACAATTCGATAAGTTTCCCAGGTCAACTCATAGCACCAAACTATTTTCTGAGTAAAGTTTAATTCTAGTATTTGGTTATTACATGAAGAAAATTTATAACGATATATAAATTTTATTACAACACCAGATATAGAAATGCAATCACATATCTACAATAACCTAGAACCTAAAAAAATGCTTCAGTATTGTGAGACAATGTAAAAATTTGAGGTAGCGGTGAGTGAAATTTTTTTGTCCCGATCCTTAACTCTAGGGAAATATTCAACGAAATCACACCCATTTTCTATAAATAACAGGGATGTACAAGAACACTACTTAAAGCATTTGGGTGGTTTTGAGAGAATAGGTTTCTCTCATCCAATGCTTCCCAAGCCTCCTCTATAAAAAAATGGGTGATTTTTTAAAGTCTGGATTTTGTTAAAAAGTCCACTTGGTTTATTACTTTGTTGCCCCTACAATATAATTGCATGCCACACAGTGATCCACAACTCATTAGGGTCTAGTGATT
Source organism: Pinus albicaulis (assembly GCA_034641835.2). Lineage (NCBI taxonomy): Eukaryota > Viridiplantae > Streptophyta > Pinopsida > Pinales > Pinaceae > Pinus > Pinus albicaulis. The sequence goes on along the minus strand of JAXQQM020076187.1, from coordinate 86,667 downwards.
ATATTTCACATGGTTTTAGATTTGAATATAATGTAATGTTATGAGCATGAAATCAATACATAAATTAGAGATACTTGTATTGAGAAAATGAATGTAAACAATGTAAATTACTAATCTTCTTTTATTAAAATCAGAGAAGTGGATTCCACTTGGTTTTCTTAATATTGTACAGAGTAAAATGAACAATAGTTTTTTTTTTTGTTTTTGGATTTTGTTTAGCCTTTCTTAGATAATATCTTAAGCGTGAGAACAACCTTCACCATGAGTGTTGTAGTGTGTTTGGTGCACATATGTACGAAATCACACCAACTTAAGGGGTGTGATTTACCCCGTTAAGCTATTGGTAACATGAAGAAAGAAGTAGAGTCAATAAGCATACCATATAGAGGAAAAAACATGCAAATGTAAACTAAAACTAAACAAAAGCTCTGAAAAGAGTCAAACGACAACAATAATGCAAATGGTGGCTCTAGGCCCCTCTTATTGAGTGCTAGTAGTAATAAGAGTGAATTTACCCTCTTGCCAAAGGGCCCTTAGACAATGGTTCTAGGTCCCAATGCAAGGATTTTTTTATCCCAAGCTTGCCTCGGTGCATTCTCCCTCTCTCTCTACTGTGTTGGACTGAACTTATTGGATGGAAAACAATTGAGTCCCCTTTATCTTCAACTCCGTGTCACACACTGCTGGTATTTCTTGGGCAATTCTGGCCAGCATAACAATGTGATCACCCATTCTTCATCTCATGGTGGCTTTATATAGGAGATTTCAAATCCTCCCTTCCCTCTCTTGGTATAGGGAGGATGGTGACCCAAGAGAGGGGTATGATTCCTTTGTGTGCTCACATAGTGTCTAAGGAGGCGTTGGTGGTGGCTTCAAGTAAGGAGTGACTTGTCCTTTGCTTTGTGTGGTCTCAGATAGTGACATTTCGCCACTCTCACGAATGCACGCATATCGAACAAAAAGGCACGTAGAAGGTGCTCTTCTCGAAGGATTATGTGTGCAAATAGCATTTAGGACTAGTTCAAATTTGATTTTCCTTAGACCTTAGAGACTTTTAAATACTTTCTAGATTCTGTAATGTCTTCTAGCCCTATAAATCCTTTGGCTTGAAATTAATTAATGTCATCTTCTGCTGTATGATTTTCCAGTGTTAACAGTTTCCCCCTAATGTGTGAGGTCTAGGAGGGACTGTATAGCCGAAATACATTATAGTTTCTTTTTTGTATCGTGTGTAGAGGGAGAGAGAGACCTGCGTAAAGATTTGGAATTAAAAACACCATGCACCATTTCCAAGAATGATCATGGCCTAAGGGATCCCTGTAAGAAAATACAATTTAAAATTCATATACAAATTTTCAATGAGGTGGGTATGTCCCATGCTCGTGATGTCGTGGCTAGTTTAAAAAAATTGACAGATTATATGTTATGTCTGTGTCACTACTATGGTAGTGATGTTTGTGGTTGTTGAAGACGAATTTTGATGCCCTCAGTGGCGTTTTTTATTTGAAAATAGGTGGAATGTGGTACCCATATGCGTAAACTTGGTATGGCATATAGCTGCACATTGTATGCATAGGTATTGGCTGGGACCTTCCCGTTAAGCATTGTTGACAGAGATGCTTATGGAGGCACGGGTCTTCAACGGATTTGATCAAAGTGCAATGGTTGTAAGGTATGATACCATCTTGACATGAAAGCTATTGTCGTAGTCGAATTTCAGGAGGATCGATGACATCTGTGGATAATGATGTCTACCACAGTGCCACCTGAGGATGCCCCTTGTATGGAGAGGGGTGATCCAAGGTACACTGCTCCCTTTTTGGAATATAAGTGTTGAAGTCAAAAAAAAGGAAACCTCAACCAGATGAGGGGTCGCCATTATGAGGGGTTAGGGACTTGGATGTGATGGGTTTAACATAGGCCTGTTGGTGAGGGGTGACTGAAAACTGATGATGGGGATTCAGTGCCCCGAGGTCAGAGTATACTTAAGCAGCTTGGTGGCAGTCATAGTTATTTCTGAAGGGGAAATCACTGGAGTTGGTAGGACTTCCAGAGCGGGTGTAAAATAGCTATGAATTTCATGATGGCTTGTGCATGGGGGTGAAATAATCCGACCAAGGGTGATTAGGGACTGCTTCCATGGGAGTAAAGATGAAATGAGAGGGTGAAGGGATGAAGTGCACCGTTTATGGTCTTTGTACACTTACCAAAAGAATAAAATAATGGGGTTTTGTTTGTACAAAACACATAGATGAGTACCCCAAAACATAAAAGTGTTCGCTCACTGATGTTGTGAGGAAGGTGTTTTTCTGGGGGTGGGGGTCCCATTGGCTAGTCTCATGTGTGGGGTTGATGAAATGGATGAAAAATTATCGCAGATGGGATTATGCAGGTGGAGGTATGGTCGGCCAAATGCAAGGCGCGGTGGTGTGCTTTTGATCTGCTTGTACAACCTAGTCGTCCGGGAAGGGGGTTTCAGCTTATATGGTAAACTTGACCTTATGCATGGTGAATGGATGGGCATGAGGTGCTTCCTGGACTAAAGTGGTATGGCCATGGTGTCAATTTTGCTGTGATATATGATCTATTGTGGATGACGAGCGCCATGGAAGGGAGGCTCTATCGACCAATGAGGATGTTTATCATGTGCAGGGTGAGGTGATGATAAACACGGTCAGATATGAGGACCATATGGTTGATTTCTGATGGAGAAATGATGTTAGGATATGCAGAGTTGACTGGGACTCTATCATGCTAGGGGTAGAATGATACCTACTCTGGAACTTTCAATAGATGGAATTGTGGATGTTTTGCGAGCTTTTCTTGCAAAAAAAACTACCTCAAGTGAAATAATATTCTTTATCAAATATTATTGAAATTCATGAGCTTTAAAAAAGAATACGAGAGAGGGCATACCTGTCGGCGCTGAAAAATTAATTTTTTCAAAAGTTAAAATGTGTGGCATCACCTTTGTTTGTTCTGGAGTGTTGATCACAGTGTTGCTTTCGGTCTGGTGATCAGATACTCTAAGCTCTAGTTTTCCCTTGGGAGTTGTTACTTGGCTCCTAGCTTTGATTTTATTTGGGGTTGCCCTCAGACTGAGATCAGGGGGAGCATTGCCGGTTACTACCCCCTGCCCAATATCTCCCTTTTGGATTGTTCCTCGGCTTCTTTTTGCAGAATTTGGAGGATTTTCATAATTCTCCTGGTTGTATGGCTATTGATGAGCTTAGGAAGGGTTGCACTAGATTGACCGATGCATTACGTTGTGCCATTGGTCCATTCTGTGCGGGGAATGGGGAAAATCGGTTCCCTTGTCCCTAGTTGGTATATGAGTGTTGGGGTGACTTTCATGATAGCTAGGTTGTGATACGTTCTAAGTATAATCATATGAGTATCCAGGGTATTGATTACTGTTGCCTAGGTTTCCTTGGGCCAAATACCCGATAGAACTGTCTGCAAAATCGACGTGCATGGTGCTACTACTGCCTAGGTGATCTTGGGAAAAATACCTGGTCAAGCCATCTCTAGAATTGATGCGCATGGTACTACTGCTGCCTAGGTGATCTTGGGTCAAAGACTCGATCAAGCCATCTACAGAATCTACCTACCTGGTAACTCCCTCAGTACCATGGGTGTTACTACAGCCTAGGAGATCTTGGGTCAAAGACCCGATCAAGCTATCTGCATAATCTACCTACCTGGTAACTCTCTGAGTATCATGGGTGCTACTGCTGCCTAGGTGATCTTGGGGCAAAGACCCGTATCAAACCGTCCGCAGTAGACGACGTGCCTGGTAACTCCCCCAATACATATTAATGATGCCTATGAGATCTTGGGTCAAAGACTCGATCAAACCGTCTGCAATAATCGACACATGTGATAACTCAAGAGGATAAGGCAACCAGGTTCCCCTGTCCCTAGTTGGTTTATGGTGGCTTGGGGGGAGGAGGGACAAATGGTTGTCTTTCTAGTGACCTTCGTTCCTCATGTAGGTACCAGATGGTACGAGGTTCATCCCTGACAGATTGATCCTCTTGATAGGATCGCTCCATGGCATGTAAGGCATCCCTATAAAACGGGATATCTGGGAAATGGTGGGTATAATGCCTGTAGTTTTTGTAGAGGGCACATGCGTGATTGGTACGCAACCCTTTGCCTTTACCTTTGGTGGAAGGTTCCTTTATACAGGAATGTGGCGTTGCAATGTCTGTTTCGGAGACAAGGAGTGGTTTTAATTCATCTAGCTCTGGACATATATGGGTAGGGTGACCTATTACATCACATATGGCACAGACTGGTGATTCCCATTGTATGGTGGGGGTCACCATCTTCTTTCCTCTCTTCTCAGTTTTCCTAGCTATGATTATCAATTTTTCAATGGGAAATTCCTTTATAAGGGTGGTTTCAACTATTTCAAGAATGGGTGGGGGCTCCTTGGGACTGAGGGGCTTCAACCCTGTGGCAGTAACGTGGGTGGCTCCTATTCTTGAAGGGGGAATGAGTTAGAAAACTGGGAATGCTAATGATATTTTGGGTAACACCAGTGTTGCCAAAACCTGCTGGGAGATGAAGCCAACTCGGGGGTAGAGGAAAGGGGGGGTTTGGGAGGCGGCGGAGGCTAGGGAAATTGTTGTGGCTGATGCCTCGGTGTCGTTGCTACATATGTCTATATCCCGACTAGCTTTGGTGCTTGATGTGGACATCATGCTCATCAGAGCCCTTGTGGTATCAGGCTGTGACTCAGGGATTATGGGAGGATCTCCTAGGAATGACCCTAGAATGGATGACAGTTTGAATTGGCCAGGGCCATATTCTTGGTACCATGAGAGACCATCCGAGACAATATCTACATAGGGTAGAATAACATCAATTTTTGTTAGGGGATGCTTCTCGTTGTGCGTCAATTGGTCTACAGTAATGATGTGGTCCTCATGGGGGAACATCATAATGCGGAAGACGGAGGAGGCTATGGTAGAAATGGCATACATATAACTCTGCTCGAGGAGTATATTGTAATCCAAGTGAGTGTCCAAGAATTCAATGTCTATGTGGACCGTCTTTCTAGCTTAACAAATCAGGACATTTTGGCAGGGGCCGACGAGATTCGAAGGATGATCGTTGTATGCTTGAAGCGTGATGACTAAGGGTTTTAGTTCGGGAGAAGCTAACTTCTACCAAAAATTTTTTGACATGATGCATGTGGATGCACCTTCGTCTATGACACATCAGTGAATAGTGATATTCTAGACCGACACAGGTGTTGGGGTCTTGTGATTTGGTAGATTAGCATACGAAATGACAAGGCAAAATCAGAACCACTTTGGAATCCTAGGACCTAGCCTTCCTGGATTCAGAGAGGGATCTCTCTATATAAGTGTTTTCAAAAGATATTTATTTATGCTTAGTTTATGATATGATATTAGGCTAGTTATGAAGTACAAGGGGTTTGTTTGTTTTTTTTTTGGTTGGGAATCATTAACTGAGAAGGCCATGTGAAGTGTGAAGGAGAGAATAAATTGAAGGATATCTCAGCATGGGAAGATAGGTCAAGAAAAAGTGTCAATCCATTGGGCTATGAAGTCATAAAAGGGTTTACTTGCACAACAAATATTCAAGGTTTTTCAAAGGGCAAGTCATCTATATCAGAAGATCTTTTAAGTTGAGTTTGTGGTATGGAACATTAAGAAGTGTGGTGAAAGAAGAAAACATATAAGAAAACAAAGGGTGGCCTAAGATCAGGTAAGGATTTTTAACCTATCCTTATTTTGGCATACTCTTAAGAATAGAAAACATATAATAAAACAAAGGGCAGTCTAAGATCAGGTAAGGACTTTTAACCTAGCCTGCTTTTGGCATAATCTTAAGGGAAATATTCAAAACAACTGTTTAATACTAAACAAGGGACAGGGCTAACCATAAACTTTCTTTATTAGGAATCTACTTAGCATGCAGTGAAACTATCATTCAAGAACAACATCTCAAGTTCTACTCAGCAAGACATGGGCTCACCAACATTCCTTGACTGGTTATACTCTATTGAAATCATTCCCAAACACACATTTAGAAGAAAACATAGAGATAAAGCTTATCAATGAGAGATAGGGTACTTTGCAGTAAATCCTACTCTATATTTTTTTTTCTTTATCAGAGAAATTGGACGGTACGGAAACATAAAAAATAACAATTATAGTAAGAAAACATCACCAATAATATAGACCAGGATCCAGTGAATCTGCTTGTCTATTTGATGTACAAAACCAGTTACGTACATTGAGTCCAATGGATTTCTACAATCCAATATTTCTCTTCCCAACCTACTATATTACAACTACTCAGCAACTCTTACACAATAACAGTTCAACAATTTACAATTTCCCAACCCTTTACAACGAGTTTTCTGTGAATACAGATAGGTGCAAAGAGGAAGAGTGCTGCAGAAATGGTAATAAATATCAATTAAGACAGAGGGGGAGAGGTATTCGAATGCACATTCTGCTTAATAATCATAGCAATAACTATTTGTACCCCTTTAGCTACTTTTAGTTGAATCTAAAACCAACTAGCAGGCTGGTAATAACTCTGAGGCATGTCCTTTGAAGCTATTGTTTGGTCAATTTAGTGTGTCCTAAATTGCTGCATTTAATTTGTCAATCCGGGAATCGTAAGTTGATGAAGTGCGGCGCACTATATGTGCAAGATAACCTATTTCTTAACTTTTTGTCGTTTTTGGTTTTTCTAAAGTGAAATGGAAATTCTAAGATGAAAACAAGTTTGGTTATGTTTGTTCAAGGAAGTGATATCCCCTATAATGATTTACCAACTTGAAATTTTAAAAAGCAATTTGAAATTTACAATGACAAGACTTAAAAAGGAAAATGAAAATGTGCTGCTGAAATGAAAAGGTGCTGCTAATCTAATAAATCAAAACAATAAACTAGTGAGCATGAAAACTAAACTATTCTTGCTGCCAACTAAACACAAAAGAACTATGCTTAAGGAAATTCAAAATTGCAACAAAATAAATCTAAATCAGATTACATCAATTTATCTTCTGACCCTTCATCATTAGTCCAGCTATGATTTTCGGAAGTAATCATAAACAACTTGAGTAACTGATATTTAGTTTGCAGAAAGTAAACTAATACTAAACCATACACTCATGATTCAATCCCTCACCATCAGTCCAGCTGTGGCTTTCGGAGGCAACTGAAGATGTCATGCATGATTTAATATATCTAAATTTGCATAAAAGAAACTAATACTAAACTACACATTTCATAATACAATCCCTCACCATCAGTCCAGCTGTGGCTTTCGGAGGCAACTGAAGATGCTATGAGCAGCTTAATATATCTAAATTTGCAGAAAAGAAACTAATACTAAACTACACATTTCATAATGCAATCCCTCACCATCAGTCCAGCTGTGGCTTTCGAAGGCAACTGAAGATGCTATGAGTAGATTAGTATATCTAAATTTGCAGAAAAGAAACTAATACTAAACTACACATTTCATAATGCAATCCCTCACCATCAGTCCAGTTGTGGCTTTCGGAGGCAACTGAAGATGCTATGAGTAGATTAGTATATCTAAATTTTAACTACTGAAGCAGATAAACAAAACTGAAATGTACAAAGCAATACTGAAGTTAAACAAAAGCTATGAAAAGCAAACTAGCAGCAGAACAATGTTAGTTCCATGTCATTAGTCAAAAAATTTTAACTACTGAAGCAGATAAACAAAACTGAAATGTACAAAGCAATACTGAAGTTAAACAAAAGCTATGAAAAGCAAACTAGCAGCAGAACAATGTTAGTTCCATGTCATTAGTCAAAAAGCTATGAAAATGCCCAGGCTGCCTATCTAAAACCTGAAAAACATAAACACTAATCAGTGATTAACAATTATAAAGCATGAAAGACAGAAATGAAATGGAAATTATGGAAGTATATAAACAGAAATGAAACAACTGCAAAGTATGAACATATGAATGGATTATGATACAATGATTTCTAAAGAAACAAAATGAGAAATATACACTAATACACAAAACCTTAGCTGAGCAGGGGCACTCTACACAGCCTTGGTAACGGTCCTCAAACACGAATTAAGTTGAAAAACAGAGTCTTCTCATATTAAAAAGCAGTTCATTACAGAATGGTAATGTTACGGCACAAGTGCAGCGTAATCACTACAGAGCAGACTAATTAAAAATAACAGAGACTATATTCACTGACAACAACTAACAACTAACTTCTTGTGCGTATGCAAACGCACTATATATATAACAATAAACTGTAACTGTCTCCTAAAGTTCATGCTAGCAGAGAGCACGTAGACCACTACGTCCATGGATATAGGAGCATGGCCGTGTTGGAAAGTGAATCTACGGAAGGTGGATGCTTGAATTCGACTCCAGAGCTCTGCACAGATGTCGATTTAACCTCCGTAGGCTTAGAAACGGCCATATGGATCTTTATGTGCCACGAAACAGAGTCCGGCCGACATGAAACTCCATGGTTGACTTCCATGTGGACGCCTTTGACCGCGGCTTCTTTGGACGAGTTTGCTTGAACCAATAGGACACGAACCATGTCCACGTCATTCCCGACCTGCCCATGTGGCTCGTTTCCCTTGTAGACACCTGTAGCATAGAGTTTCACAAAATAGCTGCGGAAAGTTGCAGCAGCTGCGGAAAGTGGCAAGATTCCGCAGCTGAATGAAAAAAATCTAGATCAAATAGCAAACCCAAAAATATAATTAAAAACCATGTTAAATGCTCTTTTGCACATGATATCGACAATTTGGGAGGTTTAGGAGAGTGAAAAAGGTATGGAAAAGTGTATGGAAAAGATGCAAATTTGGGACTCAACATACCCCCACTGTGAAGGTGTTGCATGTCCTCATGCAACCAAAATTTTGATACTCTCTCTTCAATTCATGTGCCTTGATACTTCAGCCAGCACATCCAACCCTCTTCTCTTCTTCTTTGGTACTGCCATCATTTTGGGTTTCTTCATTAAGCACCTAAATTTGATATTTACAAGTGCTCTGCTCAATTTTTGGTATTTCCTTTTCAATTTCTTATTCTTCTTTTGCCATATTCCCAAGTGTAACATTGTATTATCATGGATGATCTTGTCCAGCTTGCCTTGTTCTTCAATGTTTCATTTTCATTTTTGATGTGCCTATTTAAAAGCTCCAGCTCAAAAATTTCCTGTTTTAATGATTGAACTAAATCATCCTGCAATGTATGAGGCTGAATGGAAGAAGTACTTGGACCTGTGGCTGCCTTTTCCAAGGATTCTATATAGTCATATACCTCCTACTGCTTGGGGTCTACTTCCGGTGTCATTTTCATTGGGCTGTCCCCAAAATGCTGTAAAGGAGAATTATGTTCAAAATCTGGCCGAGGAGGGATTACATCAATATTTTGCTGAGAATAAGATGGAGTATGCTCATTGTCCGATTGGGAATGAAAGGAACCAGGTTCACTAACTGACTGAGATGGACTATGGTCAGTTGGGGACTGTTCAGATGTCTCCTCACCCAAATCAATGAAATGAGGACCCTTAATTTGTGTTTTTCTCAATTTCCCTTTAAGCCTGCTGCTTCTCCTCACACGCTGTGGTACACTACCCTTTTGTTCCTGTTTTCCTTTCTCTGCCTTCTTGGGCATGGATATCTGTTTTTGAAGATAAACTATTCTTTCAGAGAGCATTTGATGATCTTCTTCTTCAGAAGAAGGAGTTTTATGTACAGTCTCAATAGTTTCTTTCCCTTTTGGTATTATTGGCTTCTTACCTTTGATTTCCTTCTTCTTTCTTTTTACCAATATCTCTTCTCTATCAGTTCTTTCCATAGTAGTAGTAGGAGTGTTTTGGATTTCCTCAATTGTTCTTTTCCTCCTACTTCTTTTTGTTGTGCTAGCTGCGGGAATTTCCTGAGTAGGAGTAATTTGGGTTTCAACATTCATTCTTTTTCTTCTACTCCTTCTTACTGAACTACCTTCAGGAATTTCCTGAGGTTCTTCAAAGAAATTTCTAACTAGGAATTGTTCCCATGTGTCTTTTCTTTCCTTTAGCTCCTTTTCAATCAGAATTTTTATAAGGCCGTGGTGATATAGATGAGGCTCTACATCTCCTAAGTGTTTTTGAACAGTCACAGCCATTTTCTTCAAGCTATTGAATAGAAAATAAGGGAGATTGAGAGTTTGGTTTTCTATAAAATTCATCAATAGCCTGGTATGGTACATGTACATAGACCCAAAACGGCCTTCACATGTAATGAATTTCTGAACAATTAGCAGTAAAGTGGCCCATTCTTCTTTTATTGCATGCACAGGGATTCCTCTTTTAAAAACAGTGATGTCCATACCTTGATTTCGTAGGATTGTTCTCCATGCCTCATCACCGATGCTTTTATTTTTGAACCAACGTTCTCCCTCCTGAAGAAGTTCTGTGGCTGTTGCTATTGATGCTTCATTGACCGAAAACTTGAGGTCTCCAATTTCTGCTTCTGAGCCATCAAACGACCTTGCAAATGCTTTCGTAACTTCTCTGTGGTAACCTCTGAATTTCTGAATAAAACGCAGCCATTTTGCTTTCTTTAATATCTCCTTTGCTTGCGGATATCCCTCTATAAACTTCGGTCCTTCCGGCTCTGCCCTTAATAATTTTCCCATTTCACTTCTCTGTTCTTCACAAATTTGCTTTCGTGAGGGTTTAAGTGGAAATGGAACGATGGAATACATAGGATCGAGCACAATGACTGTGGGGATGTATCATAAAATGAGAATGAGTACCATAAACAGAATGGAGTAAGACTGTGGGTAGATATATGGGAGTGAGAATGAGCAAAAGGAACGAAATGGAGTGAAACAGGGAGTGAGAATGAGTAGAGTGGGGTTTCATAAACACGACAGAGACACGACAGAGAGGTTAACAAAGTATAACACATTCGGCAACGTTTTGAATTTTTGTGACTGCGCAATTAAATATGAACACGTTTCAATCAACGGTTATGAGTTTATGCGGCTGCAAGAGTCCTAAGTCAAATCAAATACGCTTCATTATCACCGGTGGGATATTGGATCATAAGTGAAAATCAGGGTTTAATGATGAAACCGTTTGTGAATAAATGCAAGAGGATAACATGGAGATCGTGGAAGGTTACGGAACTGTCAATATAATCATTGCGCGTAATGGATAGAGCTCATGGTTTGAAACTATATAAAAATGTGTTTTTCAATACTATTTGAAATAAATTTTATTCATACCTTTGGAATCTTTGCCTTTGCCCTTGGTCTTCAACTGACTGATCTCCATTGGTGTCTTTGAATGCTCCATTGATCCTCTCTCCTGCATTTTATTTCATAATTATGAAAATAACATCTGACTGTACATTCTCTTTGAAAACAGAGTAGTAGCTGCGGAATCTGCTTCTGGCTACGGAAACTGGAGTCAGCTGCGGAAACAGATGTCAGCTGCGGAAACTGACACAGCTATTACTTTGATGGATGGAAATGAACAAATGACAAATGACCAGATGGAAATGGTCATGAAAAAGATTTTTATTGATGGAATGGAATGAAATGAAGTGAATGAAGTGGAATGAGATGAAATGAAATGGAATGAAGTGGAATGAAGTGGAATGAAGTGGAATGAAGTGGAGTGGGTGGTGACAAAGCTTATGAAATGAAAGAGAGAGATTTTTTTTTGGAAAATATAGAGTATCAGGTGTCCCTGATTTTCACCCTATATTTTCTGCATAAGACTGCCAATCAATGATTGGTTTTCAGGCTTATACCATTTTTTTTTTATTTTTTTTTTATTTTTTTTTAAACTGAAAAACAAAAGCTAGGCTGGTGGAGAAGAATAATTCTTCTGTACCAGCCTGATTGCAGAATTTTCTTGAAACATCTTGACAAAGTCCTCTTTTGAGAGTGGCTTATGATAAACTTTCAATCTATGGCCATTCACGATAAGAGGAGTTTGAAACTCATCAATATGGCCCAAGCCAATGAGTCTGAAATTTCCCTTGAAAATCTTTAAACTTGGAGTCAAATAACAATGCCCAATCTCCTTCTTGAAACTTCTTCTCTTTGATATATTTGTCATGCCACTTAGTTCTTTGATATTGAACTAGATCGGTTCTTAGAATTGCTTCTTGTCTGATCTCATCTAGCTCATTCCATTGCTCCATTCTATGCTTTTGAGCTTCGATAAGTCCATCCCCAATTGGCTTGCTGTAATTTGAGATAAGGCAAGATGATGGAGCTTAGTGAAATGAAGTCGCCTTCACTAAGTGGGCCCGCAGGCAAATTCTGGCGCAAAGTCTATTTTTAGACTATGTCTATTTTTAGACATACGGAGCATAATTTAGGAATTCTACTTGGAGATTCTTGGAGTATGCGACATGTCGGTAAAAATAGATGAGACCCTAATTTTTAGGACCCAGGCTATTTTTAGACTGATCTCCTAAAAATATGGAAGTCAAATATTATTTACCCTTAATAATATTTTGACTATAAACAGCAGTTTACTCTCTTGGCGCACTTGAGTTTGAGTCATGGAGGTGACTCATGCAACTGACACAAGGAATCACGTGGTTCCTAGGGTTTGATGGCATCTTGCATGGTTGGCTTCAGTTAGACTTCAGTGGCAGGAGTTTTGGAGGAGTTAACGGGACAAGTAGTGGAGTTGTGTTCTGTTTTTTTTAGTTGAACTAGTTGGGATTAGTTAACTAACTAATCAACTAGATATGAGTGGAGTAAATTAAATAATATTTAATTTACTAAATATTAACTCATTAGTCAACTCAAGAACACTTCAGTTCACTACAGTGCATGATCAGTTCAGTGGAGACCAGTGGAAGAGGTAGATGAAAGGGTGAGTAAAGCTATCAGTTGGTAGATTTGTTTTGCATGAGTTTTGCATTACACTTGGAGTAATTGTCCATGACAATTACGCAATCAAGGGAAGGGGATTCGAACCTTGAACCTCTTCATATACATGCCATGATTGCGCAATAGAGGCAAGGCAATTGGCGGGGAGTTTTGAACCTCAGACTTGTTCAAAACTGAGTCAGATTGTGAGTAACTTCATGAGAGAGTAATGAGTACTTGTGAGGAGTATTGTACTTGTTTGGTTACTTGATTTCTCCATTATAATATACACAATAGCTGCGGGGTTTTCAGCTATAGGCTTTCCCCATACATACTGGGTTAATGTGTGATTGAATTGATGTGAGATTGCTTCTGTTATTTCCGCATGTGACAATTAATTGTAGAAGAAGGTTATGTGTTATGTATGCAATTCGAAATTGATATATGACCAGGTTAATCTTCAGTGAATAAGTGATTTATTCGGCTAATTTCTACATGGTATCGGAGCGAGATTAATTGTCGAGATCTATTACGGTGATTGCAAACTTATTTCCTCGGACAGAGTCTGCATGCGGGCCAGGTAGCCTCCGGAATATTCATCCTTCTTTGTAAGGTGAAAGATCTGGTGAATGCCCTTGCAGTCAATCTCTGATTTGGAAATAATTTGTTTTCAAGTGTAGATCAGAAGCGATAGAGCTTGGAGTTTGGAATTCGAATTTTGCAGAAGGTTGTTCTTCTTGGTGCCGGTGTTGAAAGATGTCTTCTTTCAATGGTTTGCGACTCGAATATGCTCTTGAAGACAGTTCGAACTATGTTGCATGGAAGGATCGAATGGAAGCAGTGTTAGAAGACAATGGTCTGAAGGAGTTCGTGGATGCGGATGTCCCAAAGCCCACTGATGCGGCTTTGGTCGATGCATGGCAAAAGAAGATCGCGAAATGTCGAAGGATCCTGTTGGAGGGCGTCAAGGATCATATTGTATCCAGCCTGCATGGAAAGGCTACTCCATATTTAATGTGGAAAGCTTTAACGGATCTATTCCAGAGTAAGAGCGACCAAAGGAAGCTGGCGCTCAAAGATAAGCTCAGGAACATCAAGATGGAGAAGGGCGACAGTATCGCCAAATATCTCACGAAGTTCACTCAATGCAGAGATGAACTGGGAAGTGTGGGAGTTACTGTCGATGAAGAGGACATGGTCGATCTGGCTCTCCTTGGTCTTCCGAAGGCTTGGCACTCATATCAAGATAGTGTCAATGGTCGGGAGAAGCTGCCGGGATGGGAGCGCCTTTGGGCGGATCTCATGCAGGAGGAGATAAGGAGGAATACTCGAGATGGATCTTCATCAAAGGGAGCTGATGAAGAAAACTGCGCTTTGGTGTCCAAAGCTAAGAAAGGGAAGGGTAAGAAAACCTCTCATTCTGGAGCTAAGGGCAAGAAGCGGGATATGGCGAAAGTGAAATGTTTTCACTGCCATGATCACGGACATTATGCTACCAATTGTCCAAAGAAGAAGAAGAACAAGCAAGCGGGAAGATCTGCAGATGGAGAAGCTTTGGCTTCACGGTTCGAGCTTGACTTTTCACTGATTGCATGCTTGGTTTCAAGTGTGATGGGATCGGTGTGGTTCTTGGACAGCGGTGCGTCATTTCATATGACGGGAGATCGGGAGTTGTTCTCGGATCTGGAGGACAAGGATTTGGGTATGCACATCGAGATGGGCGATGACGGTAGATACAGTGCGACTGGTATCGGTACCGTATCCTTTCAGAGGGAGTCTGGTAAACCCTTTGTCTTAAAGGATGTCATGCATGTACATGGATTGAAGAAGAACCTGATTTCAGTAGCGATGTTGGAGGATAAGGGTTATGATGTGGTCTTCAGCGAAGGAAAAGCTTTCCTGCGCAGTAAGACTACTGGAGAGACCCGGAAGATAGGGGTTCGAACTCAGAACCTTTATCAGTTGCAGGTAGATGACTGCGCGGCTATGGCATGCAAGGCTGGAGATGTGGTGAGCCGGGATGATGAGGGCGAACTATGGCACAGGAGATTGGGCCATCTTCACCATGGAGCTTTGAAGATTCTGCAGCAGATTTCTACTGGACTTCCTAAGGGCACTCTTGCGCAGTCAGATCAGTGCAAGGGGTATACTTTAGGGAAGTATGTGAAAGCCACCTTTCACGAGAAGGATAGTCGCGCCACGACGATCCTTGAGAGAGTTCACACAGACGTGTGTGGTCCTTTCTCAGTTGCTTCGACAACAAAGCACAGGTAGTATGTGATCTTTGTTGATGATTTCTCTCGAAAGTGCTGGATCTTCTTCATGCAGAAGAAGAGCGATACATTCGCGAAGTTCTGTGAGTTTAAAGCACTGGTCGAGAAGGTGTCGGGGAAGAAGGTGATTGCTCTAAGGAGTGATAACGGTGGTGAATTCATCTCGGCTGAATTCAAGGAGTTCTGCAGCGCAGAAGGGATTCGGAGAGAGCTCATCGCACCCCATAACCTACAGCAGAACGGGGTGGCTGAGCGGAAGAACAGAACGATCGTGGGTGCTGCACGGGCGATGTTGCATGATCAGGGCCTACCCCTTCACTTGTGGGCTGAGGCATGCAATACGGCAGTGTATGTGCAGAACCGTTGTCCTCACAAGGTTCTTGGCATGAGTACACCAGAGGAGGCTTATTCTGGCAAGAGGCCTGATATTTCCCATTTGCGGATTTTCGGATCTCCTGTCTACATGCATGTGACGAAGGATGCAAGAAGGAAGATGGATCCAACTGCTGAAGTTGGAATATTTGTGGGGTACACTGATACACCTCACAACTATCGGGTGTATGTGCCAGACAGTCGCAAGACTGTTGTGCGACGGGATATAAAATTTCGGGAGGAGAAAGCCATGCAGTGTTCGCTTGAGAGGGAGCTACACTTGCATGCAGATGAGGAGCTGTTAGTTCCTAAGGAGGAGCTTCCGGATGTGGATCAGCCACAAGAGGAGGTTCGGGAGGTGGAAGAAACCACCCAGGCAGCGCCAACCATCAGAGGGCGCATGCGCACTACAGAAGCTGAGCGACTGGCTCGGGATGCAGAGAAGGTTGTAGGACCACCTGCAGCACAGCGCAGACAGAGACAGTCACCGGATCGGTACACTGGATACATGGCTCTTATGAGTCAATGTGTTGTGACAGAGCCATCCTCTTTTGAGGAAGCTGTGGAGGAACCCGCATGGGTTGATGCCATGATCGAAGAATATGATTCGATCATCGGGAACAGTGCATGGGAGATTGTCCCAAGACCGGTTGGGAAATCAGTGGTGGGTTCGCGATGGATCTACAAGGTGAAGCAGGCAGCTGACGGGAGTGTGGAGAAGTACAAAGCGAGATTTGCCGCCCGTGGCTTCTCACAGATCGAGGGGATTGACTATGAGGAGACTTTTTCACCTGTCGCAAGGTACTCTTCCATATGGACGATCCTTGCTCTCTCAGCGCAGATGGGGTGGCACATTCATCAGATGGATGTGAAGACTGCGTTCCTCAATGGAGTTATTGAGGAAGAGGTGTACATAGAGCAGCCTGAAGGTTTTGAGATCTTCAGCAGTGAGTCGCATGTGTGCGGACTCAAGAGAGCACTGTACGGGCTGAAGCAAGCACCTCGTGCTTGGTACACTCGGATAGACAGCTACTTCACCGGGCTTGGATTCTCCAAGAGTGAGGCGGATCCAAACCTGTACCAGATTGTGGTGGAGGGGAAGCTGTTGATCATCGTACTGTATGTAGATGATCTGATTTTGACTGGCGACGAGCGGTTGATACTTTCATGCAAGAAGGATCTTGCACGAGAGTTTGAGATGAAGGACCTGGGCTTCCTTCATTATTTCCTGGGATTGGAGATTTGGCAGCGCGGTGGAGGACTGTTTGTTTCTCAGGGCAAGTATGCCCGGGAGATTCTGGAGAGGTTCAACATGCAAGGCTGCAAGCCTGTTGATACCCCTCTTCCTGGTGGATGGAGGAAGGGAGATGCTACTTCGGACGAGGTAGTGGATGCCACTGTCTTTCGACAGTTGGTGGGGTCGTTGATGTATTTGGTCAATACTCGACCCGATATATGCTATGCAGTTAACCAGCTTTCGCAAGCTATGGTTAAGCCTACCAAGCTCTTTTGGAAGGCGGGCAAGCATGTATTGCGCTATATCAGAAGCACATCGGGATATGGTCTATGGTACAGACAGGAGGATGGAGTGAAGCTTTCTGGCTTCACTGATGCAGATTGGGCAGGAAGTCCAACGGACCGGAAGAGCACTTCTGGAGGAGTTTTCAGCATTGGGTCGACAGCAGTTTCCTGGTACAGCAGGAAGCAGAGATCCGTGGCACTCGGTTCAGCAGAGGCCGAGTACATGGCAGCAAGCTTGGCTGCATGTGAGGCTATTTGGATGAGGAAGATCCTCGCAGGTTTGTTCAGGTTGCATTTGGAGCCTACGGTGATCTACTGTGATAACCAGAGCTGCATCAAGCTCTTGGCTAATCCAGTTTTTCATGATAGGTCCAAACATATCGACATCAGGTACCATCACATCAGAGATTGTGTTCAGCGGAGGATCATGATGCTTTCATATGTTCCCACGGAGGATCAGGATGCCGACATCCTGACGAAGGCGCTCACCGGGAGCAAGTTCGAATTCCACAGAGGCAGGATAGGGATTGCAGATAATCCATATCTTGCTGAGAGGGAGTGTTGAGAATGCAGCAAGATGATGGAGCTTAGTGAAATGAAGTCCCCTTCACTAAGTGGGCCCGCAGGCAAATTCTGGCGCAAAGTCTATTTTTAGACTATGTCTATTTTTAGACATACGGAGCATAATTTGGGAATTCTGCTTGGAGATTCTTGATGGATGCGACATGTCGGTAAAAATAGATGAGACCCTATTTTTTAGGACCCAGGCTATTTTTAGACTGATCTCCTAAAAATATGGAAGTCAAATATTATTTACCCTTAATAATATTTTGACTATAAACAGCAGTTTACTCTCTTGGCGCACTTCGGTTTGAGTCATGGAGGTGGCTCATGCAACTGACACAAGGAATCACGTGGTTCCTAGGGTTTGATGGCATCTTGCATGGTTGGCTTCAGTTAGACTTCAGTGGCGGGAGTTTTGGAGGAGTTAACGGGACAGATAGTGGAGTTGTGTTCTGTTTGTTTTAGTTGAACTAGTTGGGATTAGTTAACTAACTAATCAACTAGATATCAGTGGAGTAAATTAAATAATATTTAATTTACTAAATATTAACTCATTAGTCAACTCAAGAACACTTCAGTTCACTACAGTGCATGATCAGTTCAGTGGAGACCAGTGGAAGAGGTAGATGAAAGGGTGAGTAAAGCTATCAGTTGGTAGATTTGTTTTGCATGAGATTTGCATTACACTTGGAGGAATTGTCCATGACAATTACGCAATCAAGGGAAGGGGATTCGAACCTTGAACCTCTTCATATACGGGCCATGATTGCGCAATAGAGGCAAGGCAATTGGCGGGGAGTTTTGAACCTCAGACTTGTTCAAAACTGAGTCAGATTGTGAGTAACTTCATGAGAGAGTACTGAGTACTTGTGAGGAGTATTGTACTTGTTTGGTTACTTGATTTCTCCATTATAATATACACAATAGCTGCGGGGTTTTCAGCTATAGGCTTTCCCCATACATACCGAGTTAATGTGTGATTGAATTGATGTGAGATTGCTTCTGTTATTTCCGCATGTGACAATTAATTGTAGAAGAAGGTTATGTGTTATGTATGCAATTCGAAATTGATATATGACCAGGTTAATCTTCGGTGAATAAGTGATTTATTCAGCTAATTTCTACACTATCTTGAAGGTCTTGACTTGGAACTCAATGGGGAGCAAGACTTCTTTCCATAAACAAGTTCATAGGGAGAATGTCCTGTTGTATTCCTCCATGTAGTTCTGTAGGCCCACAAGGCTTCAGGAAGCCGTTCTGCCCAATCTCTTCTATGTAGATGAACAGTTTTGGTGATGATACTTTCAAGAACTTTATTTGTGGACTCCACTTGACCATTTGCTTGCGGATGGTAAGGAGTAGATCTTCTGTGCTTGATCTTGTATTCTTCCATCAACTTTTCCACCAAATTAGATGTGAATTGGCTCCCCTGATCTGTCACAATTTCTCTTGGAACACCAAAGCGAGTAAAAATATCCTCATAAAGAAAATGAACAACTGAATTTTCAGTAGCGGATACTAATGCTTTAGCTTCTACCCATTTAGTAACATAATCAGTGCAAACCAATATATACTTATTTTGCTTAGATGGTGGATTAATAGGTCCAATGAAATCTAAAGCCCATTTTTCAAAGGGTTCAATGAGTACCTGTGTTTGCAATGGCATTTCATTTGAAAGGGTAGGTTTCCCTACTCTTTGGCGGCTATCACACCTTTTGACATATTGTTTTGCATCTTTGAAGAGGGAAGGCCAATAATATCCCAAGGAAAGGATTTTATAGGCCGTCCTTTTGTCCGCAAAGTGTCCGCCGCATGGTTCATCATGACATGACTTAAGAATATCAAGCATTTCATCTTCCCTGACACATCTTCTGATCACAAGATCTGGCCCTGTTTTAAACAATTCGTTAGAAATCCATGAATATTTTGAACTCTCCTGAATAATCTTTCGTTTTTCTCTTGGAAATAAATGTGAAGGTAGTTTCCCTGTAACCAAATAGTTAGCAATATCTACATACCAAGGGGTTTTAATAGTTACTGCAAACAAGTATTCATCGGGAAATTTATCTTCTACAGGAGAATCTTCTTTAGTATTTTGAATCCTAGACAAGAAATCAGCTACTGTATTCTGTTTTCCTGGTCTATCCAACACAGTAATATTGAATTCTTGCAAAAGTAAAAGCCATCTTGTCACTCTGCCATTAGTAACGGGTTTGTTCATTAAATATCTAATTGCAGAATGGTCAGTATGAATAAAAGTTTCATAGCCTGTTATGTAATGTCTAAACTTATTAATTGCATGAACAACGGCTAAAAACTCTTTTTCAGTCACAGTATAATTCAACTCTGTGGGAGTCAAATTTTTACTGGTATAATAAATGGCATAAGGAACTAAATCTTTTTGACCCAACACGGCTCCTAGAGCTGTATCTGAAGCATCCGTAGAAATATGGAAAGGGAGTTTCCAATTTGGTCCTCTCAAGATAGGTGCTTCAGATATTCTTGTTTTCAAAGTTTCAAAGGCTGATTGACAATCGGGATCCCATTTAAATTCACAGTCTTTTGTAAGCAATTTGAAGAGTGGAGATGCTATTTTAGTGAAGTTTTCTATAAATCTTCTATAGTAACCAGTAAATTCTAGAAAACTTCTAACATCTCTTTGACAATTTGGAATAGGCAACTTGGAGATGACTTCAACTTTTGATCTATCAACCTTAATCCCATCTCCTGAAATATGATATCCTAAAACAATCCCTTCAGTAAACATCATAAAGCATTTTTCATGGCTTAATGAAAGGTTTGTTTCTTTACATCTTATGAGAACTTTTTCCAAATTTTCTAATGCCTCTTCAAATGAATTACAATAAACTGTAAAATCATCCATATAAACCTCTACACAATCATGGATTAGATCAGAAAAAATTCCTAGTACTGCTCTTTGGAATGTTGCAGGTGCATTACATAACCCAAAAGGAAGCACTCGATAGGCAAAAGTTCCCTATGGACAAGTAAATGTGGTCTTATCTTGATCTTCAGGTGCTACCTGAATTTGATTATAGCCACTAAAACCATCCGAAAATGAAAAGTACTTTTTACCTGCTAATGTGTCTAATACCTGATCGATAAAAGGCAAAGGAAAGTGATCCTTCAAATTTTCTTTGTTCAGTTCCCTGTAATCAATGCATACCCTCCATTTACCATTCTTTTTAGGTACTATAACCAAAGGAGAAACCCATCGGCTATCTGAAATTGGATAAATGAAGTTTACATTGAGAAGTTTTGGAGCTCTTCTTTCACTATCTCCATAAGATTTGGATTCATCCTTCTTTGAGGTTGTCTGATTGGTCTACTGTTTTCCTCAATATAGATATGATGGATGCAAGTCTTAGGATCAATACCTTTCATGTCGGTATACTCCCATGCAAATGCAGTAGAATGTTTTTGCAAGATTTTGGTTAGTTCTTCTTGTTGTGACTTTTCCAACTGTTTGTTAATATTCAATGTTTTTTCTGGAAAAATCTCAATGGTAGAACTACCAAACTCTTCCATAGAGTAAAGAGACATTTGTCTTGATGATAAATATTCTATGTCAGATTCCAACTAAAATTGTGTGGGGTCATATTCTGAAGTTATCTCAAAATTTTCTAATGTGTTCAGAATTTGACTATCCTCACTAATTTCAGAAATGGTAAAGACAGGTTGTATAGTGTTCTCATCATGGACCCATTCATTGTCTCCTATTTCTGTAATTGCTCTTGCAGGAGGATACAAATTGAATTTCTTTGTCGAATTACCATTAGAAATGTATATGTCTCCAGATCTACAACTAATAAAAGCATCAGCTGTGGCCAGCCAAGGTCTTCCTAAGATAATTGGATGTCCTCCTAGATTATTCTTGGGAGTCAAAATCATAAAGTCTACTGGATATTCCCAAGAATCTAAGGAGACTGAAATATCTTCTAATACACCATCTGGTTTAATAACTGATCGATCTGCAAGTTGCAGTAAAGTAGGTGTAAAAAGAAGGTTAGGAAGTTTTAGTTGTTCCATAGTCTGTCTACTCATAATGTTGATAGCAGCCCCTAAGTCAATCGATGTGTTTGGAATTTCTATCCCATTTATATGTGTCTTGACAATTGGACTTCCTGGATCTACATACTTCTGCATGGTAATTTTTCCCATCATAATATCTGCAATCTTTCCTACCGGGTGGATTCTTCTTGTGTCTTTTAGTTTCCTTCCTGGTCTTTTGAAACTCAACTCCTTTATGGTTTTTGCTAGAATAGGAATTTCTCGAATGGCTTGTAGCAATGGAATCTTGATAAAAACATTCTTCAATTCATCTAGAAAGTCATAGTTAGGCAACAAGATTTGTTTTTCCACCCCCTTATCAATTTGTAGTCTTTCCGGAAAAGGAGGTGTAGATGAAGATACGGGTTGCTCAACTATAGGAGTTGTGGATGTTAGCTTTTCTTTTTCTTTTTGAATTTTTGAATTTTGAAGAGATTCTTCCTCAGAACCCTTATTGACTTGAAGAGAGTCCTCCTCAGAGGTATCTTGCTCTTGAATGTCTATAGAAGGTTTTTCTAAAACTCTACCAGATCTGAGTTGTACATCGTTGAGAGGAACAATCATATAGGTAGAAAATTGTTGTCCTTCTACCATATAAGTAGTTTGAGGATTCTTATTGTTAGGATTTGGCAATGGCTGAGCTGGAAGTTGATTTGTCTTCTGTTGGTATGGGAGCATGAGTTGAGGATTTGTATTTTGTTGAGAAGGTTGTTGTTGTGGAAATGGCAATGAGAGTTGTGGATTTGGGTTTGGAAGTTGTGGAGCTTGTTGATTTTGAAAAGATGGAGGATATTGATAAAATTGAGCAAATCTCCCATAAGGATTTTGCATCCCTTGTACCCATGGCTGATATGAATTTTGATGTTGGGGCCAAGGTTGTTGCCAAGGAGTCGAATTTGGTGGGGTTTGAAGATTCATAGGGTTATTAAACCCTTGAGATTGTTGTCCCTGCCAAGGTCTCCTTGCGACAAAACAGAGAGATTCTATTGAATTTGGATCTTCTTGAAAAACAGCTTTGAGTCCAGGGATTGAAGGACAATCCTTGATCTCATGATTTTCCGAGCAAATCATACATGTTTCTACAACTTTTGCATCCAAGGGACATTCCCTTAAAGCATGTTTCTTTCTACATTTCGGACAAAAGATGGCTAAAGCATCTGTTTCTGCTTTCTGCTTGTTTTGGATCTTAAGGGTGTCTAGTTGTTCACTAAGACTCCCTAAAATATCAGTTTTGAACTCATCAAGCATATTACCAATCTCTGCCCTACTTACTGATCCAGTTGCAGATTTGTTAGCCCTAATAAGAGAAGAATCCCTAGGCCCTTTTCCTGTTTTAGATTTTCCCCTTGAGAGATGGATACATAGTTTTGTTATATCACGAAATGGAAGTTGAGAAATATCTCCTTTCCCCATCATGTTTAAAATGTCTATCCATTCATCTCTAATGGCTTTTAATAGGAGGGCTTTCAAGGTTTCATTATCTAAGTTGCTCATCTTTGCTCTTTTCAAGTTGTATTGAAATCTTTCAATTAAGTCTTCCAAAATTTCATCTTCTTTTTGCATCATTTTGAATACCTCATCCTTGTGATTGGTGGGCATACAATAGTCCAAGTATCTATCCAAAAATGTTTGTTTCATATCATTCCAAGTCCTGATAGATTGAGTGGCTAATCCCATGAACCATTTCAAAGCAGATCCCTTCAATGTTGAAGGAAAGAGTTTGAGTTTTTGAGAATCTTCCATATAGTCATAAGTTCGGCACACTACTTCAAACTCAAACAGAAATGTTTCAGGATCCTCACTTCACAATCCATAAAAGTTAGGGAGAACAGATGGTGAGATATTTTTCATTGTTGCATGAGTTTCCTCATCAACTATAGGGAATCCAAGAAAATCCCTATTTCTATCATTATTTCCTTCACCATTGTTATCTCCATTATTTCCTCCTCTTCTACCTCCACCTCTATTTATTACTTCCTCTGCCATGATAGTTTCTTTAGAGTCCTTATAGTCCTCTAGTTCTTCTACCAAGGAAGGATGAGAGAAAGTCTCTTTGTTTTCTAAGTGGGTTTTAGTAGGTGGTGTATGAGAATCCTCTAATTCAGTTGTTCCTTGACTTCCAAAAATCTTAAGGCTAGGGGTAGATGGTGGTGAATCTGGTCTATGCCTTGAAGAAGATGGAGTTGTGAAAATCGAACTCTTGGCTTTAGCTATAAACCTTCCCCTAGAATCTCTTGCTCTATGCATGTCATTTTTTTTATTTTTTAAAAAGTTGGGCTAATAATTCTCTTTTTGATCTTCCAGATCACACTAGGTGCAAGAAGAGAGCATACTTAAGAAATTACTAAACCAATAACTCTCTTTTCTGATCCTCCAGATCACACTAGGTGCAAGAGGAGAGAATACTTCAAGAAGTTATCAAGTTTTCCCTTCTTTTATGATTTTATGTTTTTTTTTAAAGAAATTGGCTACCTAGTTACACTTCCCCGGCAACGGCGCCAAAATGTTTGGTCAATTTAGTGTGTCCTAAATTGCTGCATTTAATTTGTCAATCCGGGAATCGTAAGGTGATGAAGTGCGGCGCACTATATGTGCAAGATAACCTATTTCTTAACTTTTTTTCGTTTTTGGTTTTCTAAGGTGAAATGGAAATTCTAAGATGAAAACAAGTTTGGTTATGTTTGTTCAAGGAAGTGATATCCCCTATAATGATTTACCAACTTGAAATTTTTAAAAAGCAATTTGAAATTTACAATGACAAGACTTAAAAAGGAAAATGAAAATGTGTTGCTGAAATGAAAAGGTGCTGCTAATCTAATAAATCAAAACAGTAAACTAGTGAGCATGAAAACTAAACTATTCTTGCTGCCAACTAAACACAAAAGAATTATGCTTAAGGAAATTCAAAATTGCAACAAAATAAATCTAAATCAGATTACATCAATTTATCTTTTGACCCTTCATCATTAGTCCAGCTATGATTTTCGGAAGTAATCATAAACAACTTGAGTAACTGATATTTAATTTGCAGAAAGTAAACTAATACTAAACCACACACTCATGATTCAATCCCTCACCATCAGTCCAGCTGTGGCTTTCGGAGGCAACTGAAGATGTCATGCATGATTTAATATATCTAAATTTGCAGAAAAGAAACTAATACTAAACTACACATTTCATAATGCAATCCCTCACCATCAGTCCAGCTGTGGCTTTCAGAGGCAACTGAAGATGCTATGAGCAGTTGAATATATCTAAATTTGCAGAAAAGGAACTAATACTAAACTACACATTTCATAATGCAATCCCTCGCCATCAGTCCAGCTGTGGCTTTCGGAGGCAACTGAAGATGCTATGAGCAGATTAGTATATCTAAATTTTAACTACTGAAGCAGAAAAACAAAACTGAAATGTACAGAGCAATACCGAAATTAAACAAAAACTATGAAAAGCAAACTAGCAGCAGAACAATGTTAGTTCCATGTCATTAGTCAAAAAGCTATGAAAATGCCCGGGCTGCCTATCTAAAACCTGAAAAACATAAACACTGATCAATGATTAACAATCATAAAGCATGAAAGACAGAAATGAAATGGAAATTATGGAAGTGTATAAACAGAAATGAAACAACTGCAAAGTATGAACATATGGATGGATTATGATACAATGATTTTTAAAGAAATGAAATGAGAAATATACACTAATATACAAAACCTTAGCTGAGCAGGGGCCCTCTACACAGCCTTGGTAACGGTCCTCAAACACGAATTAAGTTGAAAAACAGAGTCTTCTCATATTAAAAAGCAGTTCATTACAGAATGGTAATGTTACGGCACAAGTGCAGCGTAATCACTACAGAGCAGACTAAAAGATAACAGAGATTACATTCACTAACATCGACTAACTTCATATGCGTATGCAAACGCAATATATATAACAACAAACTATAAATGTTTCCTAATGTTCATGCTAGTGGAGAGTACGTAGACCACTACGTCCACGGATATAGGAGCATGGCCGTGTTGGAAAGTGAATCTACAGGAGGTGGATGCTTGAATTCGACTCCAGAACCCTGTACAGATGTCGATTTAACCTCCGCAGGCTTAGAAACGGCCGTTTGAACCTTTATGTGACACGAAACAGAGTCCGGCCGACATGAAACTCCATGGTTGACTTCCATGTGGATGATTTTGACCGCGGCTTCTTTGGACGAGTTTGCTTGAACCAATAGGACACGAACCATGTCCACGTCATTCCTGACCTGCCCATGTGGCTCGTTTCCCTTGTAGACACCTGTAGCATAGAGTTTCACAAAATAGCTGCGGAAAGTTACAGCAGCTGCGGAAAGTGGCAAGATTCCGCAGCTGAATGAACAAAATCTAGATCAAATAGCAAACACAAAAATATAATTAAAAACCACGTTAGATGCTCTTTTGCACATGATATTGACAATCTGGGAGGTTTAGGTGAGTGAAAAAGGTATGGAAAAATGTATGGAAAAGATGAAAATTTGGGACTCAACAACATCTACAGTCATTTATAATTTGAGCATCCTTGTTTGTAAATAACCATCCCCCTCTGCCACATACTTCTTAGTAAATATTATGCATATATAATCATACAAATATGTATCATCCATAAATAGTAATTAACCATATACTCCACATAATTATGATCATCCATGGATCTATGTGTCTCAATCCTGGATCACCATTCATGTCATACACCTATGTCTGGGATACCAAAAGAGAAAACATTGATAATATGCACTTAACCAACATCAATATTATACACACAACCATAGATATTATCATAAGAATACATAAAACAAGTGACCCAAACTAGGTCTATATCACACAAGAGTCTACATAAGTCTGACATGCATAATATTATATCATTGCATCAAAATGGACCTCTCTAAGTGTCACAAAACTAACCTTGCCAAGGTGGGACACTACACCAATTTCCTCTTAGAAAAAAATTTGATTTATGTTGATATACCCAAAATATCTTAAGAAGTTATCCAAGAAATTGTGGGTGTTGTATTCTATATTCACCTCTATTCATGTGTATGTTCATATGTATGTTGCAAGTTTTTCCCACCACAAGTCTTAGTGCCATTCACCAAATCGAAAAGAAGAAAGACATGTCCTCTTTATCTCATAGCTTTTCACACATTTTATGTCCTAGACCTATTGGTATAAATGTGACATGGTTTCTCTCATCGATTCCTCATGAGTTTAAATTTGAAGAAGAAAATAATTTAACCCCTTTATTTACAAGAATACTACAATATATTTTTATTCTCCTTTGTTTCAATATGAAAGTTCTAGTTATCTAAAGATATGGTTAAAAGGGACGAATCCCCTTCTTCAAATGTTGCAATTATTCATGGTTTCTTTTCTCATCATCTCATACATACATCAATAACTGTAAGGAGCCTACCCTCTCAAGGAAAGATCCAAGCATGAGATTTCAAGTGCACATGCGAGCTTTACTATATATATATATATATTATGCGATGAATCTCATTGAGCACACCATGCCAACATCAAAGTTAAAGTTTACATGGTCACCCAAAGCATCTCATTATTGTCTAACAGATTGATGGTGGCGATACTATATATGCAGAGCGTTTATCCTCCTCACGCTCCATGTGAGAGATAAGGAAGTGAAGTTATTTTTGTGAAGTATGAGGGCCATACTGCAAATGTTGTGTGGTTTCTAGAATTATTCCATGCCAAATATGACATTGTGTCACCAAGAGCAACCAACACAAAGGGTTATGAAGTGTTTGGGGCTCAGTATGATTAAGGCCATGACATGTAGCCTTCCAACATCCACCACATCAAGATGATGACCACTACTTTGGGACACTTCTATTGTATATTTCTTTAGAGATATGTGATGATCTGTATTTAAAAAGGAAAAATGAATAGGGTTGCAAACGAGATCTGGAAATCGTTCGACTTGCGATCTCCTCACCTACCCGTTAGAAATCCCTCCACACACTTCTTTCCAAACTCATAAAAAAAAAATCCATGTTTGTTTGCATAAAAGAACCAAAGATTGATCAAAATAAAATTAATTCTAATTTAGTATGAAGTTATTACTTAAGGGAGAAGAAATATGTGCCACTTTTCAAACCACGCTCAGAATATATCATGCAATGAATCTCGTTGAGTGTGTCATGCCACCCAAAGAATCTCATTACTTTCTAACAAATTGATGGTGGAAATACTATATATTCAGAACGTTTATCCTCCTCATGCTCCATGTGAGAGATAAGGAAGTGAAGGTACCATTGTGCAGTATGAGGGCCATACTATGAATGTCATGTGGTTTCTGGAATTGATGTCTTCAATGGAAAATATGGCATTTTGTCACCAAGGGAAACCCAAACAAAGGGTTATGAAGTGTTTTTGACTCACTATAATCAATTCCATGACATGCAACCTTCCAACATGCAGCTGCTCTTTTTATTAACACACAAACTTTATTTGACTTGATTATAATGAACCCGGTGAAGGGTATTTAAACTTTTTCGACTAGAGACTGGCCCAAAATAACTTAAAATTCACACACACACTAAATTTGGACTTCTCCAAATATAGACTAAACTCAACCTGACTCACACTTAACTCATTTAACTCACACGCTAAATCTAGACTTCACTTTAACTCAACGTATCTCTTCATGCATCACTAGACTTGGATCTTGCTAGAACTTCATGTGGGAGTAATTACTATTTCCAACACTCCCCATTAATTACGATTGTATGACTCAACATAACTAAACGCAAGTATGCCTACAAGGTGTACAATAGAAATTGACTCAATCGTGACTCAAACATGCCTACTAATCTAAGTCTCAACTAGGTTTACAAAGACTCAATACTTTTACAATTTTGCATTTTCTTTTTCGTTTCTTCTATATTCTATATCCTCGAAATTGCTTCATTCTTTGTTGTGCGTTCTTGTTGTAGGCTCCAAATTTCTTTACTTGTTGCTGCTTCAATGTTTCTTTGACTTGTCTTGAATTTTTGTTAAAAAACAATATGATATTTTCTTCTACAACTTAGCGTGGTTTGAAAAGTGGTGCCTCTTTCTTCTCTGATTCTGTGTTTTATTGAAAAAATTCTATCATAAGGGAAGTGTTTTCTCTTCTGTATATCACCCGGTTTCCTTCTGGAAATGAACTAGCTGGAGCGAAATCCCATGGCTCCATCTATTTAGCAGGTTTAATGTGTGCACAACACATGATGGAAACTTCAGTAGAATGAGGAAGGAAAGATAGTAGGTTTCCTTGTTATTGGGGGATGATGTTGACATCTGTTTTATGTGGATGCGGAGGCAGAGCAGAGCATGGTATATTTTTTTATCTGAACTTGAATTATGTTTGTGGTGACGACATCTGGGGGATGCACGATTTATGGTCTCTAAGACATATATGGGTAATTGTATATGGTTCCATATTACAAACATCACTCAGCCAGACTGCGGACGGAAGACGGGGGACCCGGAAAACATTTTTTCTGCGTACTGGGAGAAGTGTTTATATGCCATCTCATTGACGAAGCCCTGCAAAATCACTGAGATACATTTTTGCAAACACTGGTGGGACATAAGTGGGTGTATGTGTTGTTTTTGTGACTAAACTTTGTCTTTGTATTGGCTTTTTCAGGGGAGGTTCATCTGAGTGGCTGTGTCGGGGTGGTTCTAGAGGATTTTTCTTGGGAGTTTTCCTCGGCTTCTTGCATGACTGGTGGAAGTTGGACTGAACATTCTAGTTAAATTTGATCAAAATCTGTTTACCTTTGGTGATAAGGAAATTTAAATCTTTTCACTGAGGAGGGAAGCCTAGGATGGTGGTTGGTATTGGTGGTGGGTCTCCTCAGTGAATTCCTATTCATTAATGGGCTTTTAATGATGAGAATATCGGTTGGTGGTACTGCTTTCTGTGGGGAGTTGATGCATTGACATCGGTTCAGATCTGGAGGAACATCGCGCCTTTAATTCTTCATTTTAATTTTCGGTAGTTATCCTATTCAGGCGGCCCTTCTCCTCGAGGAATTGGGGGTGACAGTCTTAGGAATTTACTAGGATCCTACCTGATGATGGCGATATCAGTGACATTTCACACCACTTCGGGGTTGATCATGGTTGCACTCGAAACATACATGGATGAAATGGAAAAGGACCCACACCCTTATGCATATTTGCATGTGGTCAAGATGGCGGAGGGACGTGGTACATTGATTGATATACTGGCTCACCGGGACCATTTGTCAAACCCGAAGGGAGACGCCCTCTCGTAGATCTCATGTATCCCTGTCGGTGGTAACTATGTTCTCTCATCCCTTGTTTTTTTTACTGTCGACAGGGATCTCCATAAACCATCTGCATGACCTGCTAAACCCTTCAAGCCTTCAAGCGATGACCAAATTTTAAGCCTTGGTCCAGATTTGATGTGGGATCGCTAAAAAAGTCTTCAATCCAAGGCACTGGTGGGACGCTGGATCTTTCTGAATGATAGAGAAATGGACATGTCACAATGGATATCACATGTCTGGAATAAGTTTTTAGGATATTCCCCGAAGATATGTATGCTGCAGAAGGGGTGGTATAGCTTCCATTTTATGGATCCGACGGATGTTGGCGAGGTTATGAGGAGGTCGTGGGTGGTAGGACGTTGTTTTATGTCACTGCATTGATGGTATGCTGAATTCAAACCCAATGGTGACACCCCACATAATCACTTGGTTTGGGTCAAGCTACTCGGTCTTCCATAGGAATATTGGACATTACAAGTACTCACGACAATCGGGGATTGTATCAGGAAGTGTCATTTTGTCGACCCAAAGTGTTTGGGTATTTTTGACAATTGCATATCTTGGATTTTAGTAGAGGTGTCTTTCGCGGGAGGCATTCCTCCACATGCCGACTTCGTCTAGGAAAATCTACATCACATACAGATTCTGTATTATTGGTGGGTACCGTTTCGATGCCATAATTTCCATCAAACGGGCCATCTGTGTAGCTCTTATGCAAAGGGGTCGGGTGGGAGGACTATGCAGTCCAGGGAGTGCATGAAGCCTATGGACACTGACCAAGCATCCTCAAAGACGAATTCCCCTCCCGGGATGCCATCTCCGCATTTTATAAACGATATTTTTTCAAACATATCTCAATCTCCTCATACTCGCTGCATTCTTTTGAACATGGGGGAAAGGGGACAACTTTTCTGGGGTGAAGAGAACCTCGATGTCGAACCATGCTGAACCTGAAGGGGGGTTTGTCTAGGGTTAGGACAAGTTTTCATTCTGTGTCTCCCCGCGCTGTCGGTCATGTCCCCTTACTTCTCCTGGATGCTACTTTGATGACAGAGCACTGGCATCGGACACTGGAGGACTTGGACTCCCACAACTGATCTTCTTCTCTCATATTCCATGCTCTAGATGACGATCCCGTCACCTTTACACCGAAATTGTTTCACACTGCAGACCCTTCTACTCAGCTAATAATTGATCCGGTTTGTGACCCTTCCACCCTACCCTCGAGTTCCCTCCATGATTTCGACACACCCTCCTCACCACATAACTCTGTGGGAAGCGATATTGGGTTCCTGCTACATAATCTGGAGGCTGGCCTTGTGCCAATAGAGGTCCACTCGTCTTGACCCACCTCCCCTCTTGACCATATCAGCCTATCATCTGTTTCCAATGTCACCATTAGGAAGGGAAAAGGTCGTCCACATCTTAAGAAGTGATCTCTGACATCTAGGATAAATGATATTGATTTACAACTTGGAAAATTTCGTGATATCCCTATTTCGCAGGCTATTCATATGGTCCTTAGAGAAGTGGAGCCCGAACAGGCTGAGTCCTAATGATTTGTTGTACACTAAATATTCTGGATCTGGGGGGGAGGGATAAATTTCTATCTTTGTGGGAATTTTGTAGATGTATGGACCCTTTTCTTATTTGTTTTCAAGAAATGATGACAACGACTGCTACGTCGTTATCCTATTTTCGTGCCATGTTCCTAGCCTGGAATGTGGTGGTTAAAGACGCTGAAGGGAAGGACTGGAGGGCTGTTTGTGATCTGGGATCCCAGGTGGGTTTAATTCATGGCATATAAATTTTTTGGGGGCATAATTTTGACAGGTTTTATTCAGGGCCACAGGAATAAGATACATCTGATTAATCTCTATGCCCCATATAGGGAGCATGAATTTTTTTGGGGAAGAATGGAATCTAGTGGGTTTCTTTCTATAAAAAATTCTATATTCGCAGGTGACATAAATTTTACTCTGGAGATGGGGGGGATATGGGGTAATGGGCACAGACGTGATCCTCTTTCAGACTATCTCGGAGACCTGCTCAGGAGCTTGAACCTCATTGATATGAGGCCTGAAAATGACTATTCAATGTGGTATAATGGGCGAAATGCTAATGATTATATTGCTAAAAGGATTGATCGTTTTTTATTCAATGATGCCTTTCTGGAGAGTATGGGTAGGACTAAGTCTCGGGTGGAAGCATTGCACATTTCGGATCATAGAACCATGACTCTGGAGTGGTAGTTCAAACAGAAGCTTAAGGGATTCCCATTTAAATTTAATATAACGTGGCTTGAGCATAGCGATTTTAATGAATTGGTCAGAACTTTTATTCACATCCACATGAGGGAGGAAGGGACTTCGGCCATCTGTTTTCTGTTGGAAACATTAAGGAAACTCAAGCAGGTGGTCTGCGAGTGGGAAAGGAAGAAAAAAAAAAAGTTGTTACAGGATTTGTGGAAGATTGCTATGGAGACAGAGCATATTTTTGCCAACAATGAAAGGGGATCTTTGTCCAGAGATGAATGGTCTAGACTCAATACTCTGGAGGAAGAAAAGCGGAAGATCCTTCTTATACAAGAGAAGACGTGGAGGCTGAAAAGTAGAGCTATCTGGATAAAAGAGGGCGACAAAAATACAAAAAAAATTCACAAATATGCAAATGGCAGGAAGAACTAGAATGTTATTTGGAATATAGATATTGGCGGGAAAGAAAACTCGACCACTACAAGCATCTAGATGGCACCAGTTAAACACTTTGGGTCTTTGTACAGGTATAGGGAGATGGATTACATGGAAGAAAAGATGTGGGTGGTTGAGGACTATCCCAACATGTTTACTGAGAATGACATAAAGAGAATTAACTGGAAGGTCGGCAGGGAGGAGGTGGAAGGAGTTTTGAAATCCTTCACACCAGACAAGAGTCCAGGTCCTGATGGGTGGACGCCCGATTTCTTTTTACATTTTGATGAATTTTTGCTGGATGATATTACAAATATGGTCGAAGAAGCCCGTAACATGGGACACGTTCACGGGGCTATCAACTCAAATTTCCTAGCACTTATTCCCAAGAAGAAGGGTATGAAGACATTTGAGAATTATCGGCCTATCTCCCTTTGCAATACATTATATAAAACCATCACAAAACTCATTTTGGATAGACTAAAGGGAGTCCTCTCCATACACATCACTAGAGAACAGTTTGGTTTCCTAAACAATCGTATCATACACGACGTCGTTGCTACAAAATAAGAGATTCTTCACACAGTAAAAAGTCGGCATATGGAAGCTGCCATTATGAAGATAGACCTAAGCAAGGCATACGACAGAATCGACTGGGTCTTCGTAAGGATGGTTCTACTTAAAATTGGGATGGGCAGAGGGGTGACAGATTGGATCATGGGATGCATATCCAATGTAAACATGGATGTCATCATCAATGGGAACACATCAAAATTTTTTAGAACTGGAAGAGTGTTGATACAAGGCTGCACACTATCTTCGTTATTGTTTATACTTGTGATGGATGCCTTTAGCATTAATATCAACAAGGTTGTGGTGGGGGGCACCTTTCATGGGATTAATATCACCAATCACCTTGATTTTTCACACAACTTCTTTGTCGATGATATATTGATATTCAACATGCTCATCTCTTCGATGTGGAACAACCTCAAGAACATTTCTCTAAGGTTTTGTGAGGCTACTGGTATGATGGCCAACAAAGAGAATTCACGCTTGATCTTTTCTAGGGGGGACAGAGTGGTTAGAGATCAGGTGGGAGAGATTTTCAACTATAGGACTGGACATATTGAGGATGGTTTAACATATTTGGGTTTTAGAATTAAACCCTCTAAATATAGGGTGGTCGATTGGCTTTGGATCATTGATAAATATCGGAGGAGAATCAACGACTGGTCCTCAAGGTGGTTGTCGAAGGGAGGTAAGCTGGTCTTGGCGCGGGCTGTTTTCCAACAAATCTCTGTATATTGGGCACATATTTTTCTCATTCCTAAGGCTATCATCCACAGAATTAACTCTATCATGGCTAACTTCATCTGGGAGGGGGGCCATGACAATGGGAAGATCCATCTGATCAAGTGAGATCAAATCACAAAGCCAAAGGAACAAGGTGGGTGGGGCATTATAGATATTGACATATTTGGGAAATAAATTCTCATTACGTCAATTTGGAGGTGATTACATACACCTGGGGTATGGATAGATATCATCCGATATAAATATATTGGAACACGGAACTTAGAAACCATACTAGTAGATGGCTAGGAAAAGGACCGAGGGCGGTCATATATTTGGTCTAGCTTTCGGAGGGTTTGACCTATTTTGGCCAAAAACTTTCTTTGGACATTTGGGAATGGTAGGGAAATTCTTATCGGTAATGGAGGCATTATAGGACATCCTGGCATCAACCACACCAACATTCAATTGAACATTTTTTTATAGAACAGATGGTTTTTTTATGTTGGGAAAATTATTAAATGCTGGCAAGAGGGCGCACCAAAGTGGATGGACACAAAGGATATATCAATTATAGATCAACTGGCTGAGGAATGGAGGATTTTTATGATGGGATTAATGTCCACGGGTATCACTCATAACGCAAGAGGTGAATACATTACAAGGGGAGGTCGTCTGCATAATGGAATCATAAGGTCAAGGGACACATACAATATGTTGATAACACATCATGGGGAGCCCACTGTGTCATGTTGGATCAAAGACATTTGGAAGACGAGGGCACAGACAAAACAAATTATATTTTTTTGGCTGGTAAGTAAGAACAGGAATTTAACCTGGACGAACCTAAACAAAAGGGGTTGGAGCAGACTAGGCATATGTTGTCTGTGCAAACAAGTTGAGGATGATAATGATCATCTATTTTATCAATGTATTTCGCCAGATCCATTTGGGAACACCTAAGGAATAAGTTTAAATTAGAAGAACATGTATACTCGAATGCCCATGAATGCTTCATGTGGTGGACAGAAAAATGTTAGAATCTCATAAACATACCAATCATTTCCCACTAGAGGATTTGGTGCTGTAGAAAGAAGGGGGTATTCGAAGAGAAAAAAATCACACCACAGTGGGCTGCGGGACAAATTCTTATGACTTGGAGGGATCTCAAGATTATGGATGGGCCACTAAGAGATAATTCACATAGACTTAGACAAATGGAAATCCACTATCTAGTGGGCTTCTTTGATGGGGTGACACGACACCATCATTGTGGATGCGGAGCATGGCTCATGATCTCACCCGCGTGCCACTACAAGATCCACTGGTTCGGTGGAATGGGAACCAACACTAGGGTTGAGGTGTTGGCGCTTTGGGGACTTCTTTGGTTTTCCAGAAAACACTATATAGACAAGCTTTGGGTCTTTTGGGATTCCAAATTACTCATTGATTACATGAACCACCGCAATACAATGGCACCGGGGAATCTCACTTACTGGTTGGATAGGATTAATGATCTCAACGGGACTTTCTCCACTATATCATATACACATATTTACCAAGAGAAAAATGTTACGGCTGATAGATTTTCGAAGAAGGCACTGGAGGGCATGTTCAGAGAGATGCATTACACCTTGACAGATGCTTCTGGGGTCGGGGCTACTGGCACGGTAAGATTCTTCTGATGTTTTGGTTGACACTGGAGTATATGCCCAGATGTTTACAGGGAATGTTTTTGGTACACCCGGCGATAAGTTAACGACTATGGGATATATCTCATAAACATTGTCTTTGTCCCCGATTTTCTGGTATGGTTGGCACCTAGATGCTCTGTGAAAATCCATTTCAGTTGCTACTTCTTAGGTCATGTAGTTATGTTTCTTGTCTAGGTGTTCAAAGGGGCACTTAAATGTCATAGAACTGATTGTATTTTTGAATTGTTAAGACACTTTTGTATACTCATGGATTGTTTTTTGAGACACGCCATTGGTTTCATACTGGACTTTCTGAACTGTACTGGTACACTATATAAACTAGAGTTTTTTCTCCCTCTGAAAAAAAGAAAAAGAAAAAATAAGTATCATATTTTATGTTTGTGGAGCCCTTATCATACATTTGCAGACTCAAAAAAAATCATCAATAATAACTTATTTAGAAGAATAAAATAATTGTAGGGAATTATCACAGTATTATGTGAGTCGATCCTAATTCCATTGCTACTAAGAATTATAATAAGAGTGAGTGTTTTGAGCACTCTCACACAAGTGAAATATATATAATATATTTGATTTCTATGCATCAGATAATGCTCCACAATCAACGAAAACTTTTATTAACATGCATGTGAATAAAGGCTGACACATCACCAATCAATATGTTCTGTAAACAACATATTCTAGAGTTCTAAAATGTTCGAATTGAATGACCTCTCTGTCAAATACTCCCGAAATTGTTTCAATAGAAGAAGGATTCAATACGAACGTGGGTAGGCAATGTAGCACGGATAAGCTTTCTCTACGCCAAATTTAATATAAACCAGCCTAGATTCATCTTAACTCCAGATCTATCAAGCACCAAGAGGGGTCAAATCTCTAGAGGTGCAATCCTCTTTTTTGAGTGAAAAACTTGAGGAAAGGTTTGCACCTCGAAAGATTTAATCCCTCTCAGGGCTTGATAGATTCGGAGTTAAGATGAATCTAAGCTGGTTTTTTACACATTTAGAAATAGATTCTTGAAATCAGTTTGTTTTAGAGCCTGGGCAAAGTTTGTTTCAAAGTCGGGGAAAGGTTTCAAGCAAGGCAAAAATTAAATCATTATAACTTGGTGGTATTTAGCCCAATGTATAAATTAAATCATTCTAATTTGGTGGTAAGAGTGATTCATTACACATGATCACATCCATGGAAGTAAGAGTGATTCATTACACATGATGGCATCCATGCAGTCAAAGTAGATAAAAGGGTAAAAACAAAAAGGTAGAAAAAAATAAAATGAAATCAAACCTAAAAATCTATCCCACTTTGTAGTGTGAAATCCTTTCCCACAAATATTATTTTCCACTCCTCAAGCTCCGAAATCCTCACTCTTCGCACTATCACAAAGATGCTTCCTCAAAAATACAATTTGACACTTTATTTGTGTTAAATTTATATATTTAGGGAGAGAAGTGATTTTTCATTAGGGCAGACATTAGATTAATTAGATTAAATATTAAATATTAAATGTTAAACACTACTTTTACATTTATGTATACGTGTCAATGCATGTAGTGTACTAAAATACAAAGCTCAGGGATCCAAATTTATTAAATTTTATAATATTAATATTATAATATATTAGTATGAATATTATAACCAATAACGAGTTGTCTTTAGTGCGACTTTTTGAAGGCTTTTCGGGTGGATATTTCGGGTTTAATTTCTCTAAAATTCGATAGGAATTCAGTGAAAAAAAATTCATGGGTAACTGGGTTTTTTAGGGTGTTGAATCCATATATACAGTGAAAAAACTAGTTTAAATAACATAAATCAAGATTTGACCTCAAATTTATTTTTTACCATACCTATGATTTATTTATATTTATATTTATTTACCAGACTTCTTGTATTTACTATGGTATTTGGGCCATAGGCTTGGTATATACTTAGATGTTGATTTCTAATCATATTTGATATATTTTTATATATTTACCATACCTCTCTATACCTCTTTTATATTTATTTATTTACCATACCTCTTTTTTGAGTGTTCTTAATATACTCTAGCATTTCATGTGTTTACTTACATTACATTTCTTACCTTACATTTCTCACATTATATCTACACATGTTCCTTATACTCAGACACCTCAAATGTTTGCACCACCCTACATCCATCTTAACTCTGAATCTATCAAGCCCCTAGAGGGATCAAATCTCTAGAGGTGCAAACCTCTTTTTTGACTGCAAAACTTGAGGAAAGGTTTGCACTTCTAAAAATTTGATCCCTCTCAAGTCTTGATATATCGGGAGTTAAGATTAGTCTAGTTTTTCACACATTTAGAAATAGATTCTTGAAATCACTTTGTCTCAGAGCCGGGCAAGGTTTTAGGCAAGGCAGAAATTTAATCATTCTAATTTGGTGGTGTTTGGCCCAATTCAGAAATTAAATCACTCTAATTTGGTGTTGAGAGTGATTCATTACACATGAAGTAGAAAAAAATAAAATGAAGAGCAAAGGAAATCAAACTTAAAAATCTATCCCAGTTCGTAAAATAGTTTCCCACAACTATTATTTTCCACTCCCCACATCGCCAACATTTTTTTCTCACAAATATTATTTCACCTTTATCGCAGTTCGTAGTGTGAAATCCTTTCCCACAAATATTATTTTCCACTCCTCACAGCTACCTAAATCCTTTTTCACAAATATTATTTCACTCTTCCCACTATCAGAGAAATCTTCCTTACTCAATAATACAATTTGACACTTTATTTGTGTTAAATTTATATATTTAGGGAGAGAAATGATTTTTCATTAAAACCGACATTAGATTAATTAGATTAAATTTTAAATATTAAATGTTAAACGCTACTTTTACATTTACATTTAATTTTACGTGTTTGCCTGAGATAGTCCATGCATGTAGTGTAGTCAAATACAAACCTAGGGGATCTAAACTTATTAAATTTAATAATATTATTATTATAATATATTAATATGAATATTATAATTAATAATAATATTAGTGTTAATATTTTAATATTAATATTAGGGTATATTTGGCCCTTAGGCTTCACTTAAATAAAACATGGAGTAAATATAAAAAGAAGTTTTATTTTTTACCATACTTCTAATTTATTTAGATTTATATTTATTTACCATGCCTCTTTTATTTATCATGGTATTTAGCTCATAGGCTTGGTATATACTTAAATGTTGATTTCTAATCATATTTGATATATTTTTATATATTTACCATACATTTTTATACCTCTTTTATATTTATTTATTTACCATACCTCTTTTATAAATAAGGTATTTGGCCCATAGTATTTAGCCCATGGTATTAATAATAATTTGTTCCATGGTATTTGGCCCATAGGCTTCACCTAAAGAGAACCTCATTTTTATTTTTCGTAAATATAAACAAGTTTATGGAGTAAATATTAAAAAAAGCTTTATTTATTTACCATACCTCTAGTCTATTTATATTTTTATGTATTTACCATACCTCTAGAGTAAGTATAAAAAGAGGTTTTATTTATTTACCATACTATAAACAAGTTTATGGAGTAAATATAAAAATAGATTTTATTTATTTATCATACCTCTAGTTTATTTATATTTTTATGTATTTACCATACCTCTAAAGTAAGTATAAAAAGAAGTTTTATTTATTTATCATATCTCCAATTTATTTACCATACTTTTGGAGTAAGTATAAAAAAAAGTTTTATTTTTTATTTACCATACCTCCGATTTATTTGTATTTGTATTTATTTACCATATCTTTTTTTGAGTATTTATACTCTTACATTTCTCACATTACATCTACACATATACCCTATACTACGTTGTAAAGAACCTCTAAAAACAATTACTTTTCTCACCTTACATCTACACATATACCTTATATTATATTAAGCTGCATAACAAAAACATGCACTGAATCATATCCAACTCATGATCATGATATCTTATGCAAATATTAATCATCAAGAAGTTAGAGCATTGAGGATGGAAAGTAGTATCTTAGTGTGATATATGCTCTAGGATCGTAGAAGTTATAATAGACAAATATGCCCTTACATATATAGCTATAATAGACAAATATGCCCTTACATATATAGCTGGTACAATTACAGGGAAATGAGGCAAACTTAAACTAATTTGCAAGGTAGATCAACGAATGCAATGACCCAACATTCATTCAACGACTGTTCTAGCAAAGATGTAGATCATTTAACTTTCTAAGGAGACACTCCGATTGATATGCTTAGTACCCAATGTCAACTAGTTTAAACTGACTATGTAACACTTTCCATTTTTTCAGCATATTCCATCTCATGGAACTGTACTTGGTTGAGAATGCAATAAAATGAAGAATTTTCTTTGCTGATTAAACCTTTATCCATGGTCTTTGACATATGGATCTTTATTTTCTTATTATTTTTCACAGTTTACTCTTTATTTTAAAAATGATTTAATTTCCTTTCTTTTACACTCGATAAAGTTCTAGAATTTATGTATTTTCTTTCACGTCCTGTAAATTTTCCTCTTTTTACCATGTTTTACTACATATTACATTAATCCTAATTTATGTATTTAATGTGTTCATAATGCCTTGATATTAAGTTTATTTAATATTTGTGTTACCTAGTGGCCTTTTTGTTTTTTAATTTTTAATGATTCTGTATATATATATATATATATTTTAAATTTTACTAACTTATTTGGCTACAAGTTTTTTAATATTTAGTTGTTGTTGAAAAATATTTTTTTCATTAATAAGTTTAATCATACTCTTGACATGATGAACTAAGGTTTTATTTCATAAAACAACTTAACTATACGATCAAAGTTTTACAAAAGTTATATACATGGTTCAATGGTAAGTCAATATACATGTGAGTTATAAGTCATGGTTTCAAATCCTAGTAAGTCATTTTGTCATTTTGTTTAACTAAAATTATCTTAATAAAGGGGTTAATTATTGCTCTTTTACAATATTTATTTGTTGTATAGTGAACTCTTATTCATTATGACTTGACAATGCATATCATCTTATTGATTGAGATTAATATTATGAGCATAACATACAACAACAAAAATATAATTAATGCATAAAGCTTTGTAGCCAAGCTCTTTTTTTTCCTTTTTTAAGTTTCATGCAACTTAGGCCATACAATGATCTAAGGCCCAAACCTTAGAGAATTGATTGGTTCCCTAGCTTTTGTATATAGTTTTGTGTTTAAGGTTAGGCTAGTTAGGTTTTTTTTTTCTTTTCTTGACTTACAAGTATGTTGAGTTGCGTTATTATTAGCGTGGACCCAATTCTTACTCGAGCAACTTAAAATTGTGGGATAGTGTTCCCATTACTCCTCGATAACCACCAAGGAGTTTGAGATATTAATGTGTGTGTAGTGCTTGAGCGACACTTGCATACTAAAACAACAACATATTTCTGGCGACCATACTGGGGAGCAATTATGTCCACTCTCTTTGGTTTTTCTAGTTGTGAAACATGCACAATTCCTTTCAAGTCTTGGTCGAATTCTTTCATCGGAACCTTTTCCCCATCTTTGTCATTTTTCCTTCAAAATCTACCCAAGATCATGTCAACAAGTTTCTTAATTTTTTTAATCATTGGGAATCCATGACCTTCACACTGCCTCTTGTTTGTTTCACCTCACACTCTTTAGAGAGGCAGGAGATTGGAACCATGGTCCTGTTGGGCCTGCTTTTTTTGAGAAATTCATCAGTGATTTCCCCTTCTTTCCACATTTTGATTATTGGTGTAGTTTATGTGAGAGTACCCATGACCCTGCTACTTTCCAAATACTCTTCGAGGCTAAGAGCCAGTACAAGGTAGAGATCAAGCCACTTCAGAGTGGTGGGATTCTACAGGTTTTGAAGTTGTGACTCATGATCCATGGAGGAATTTGTTCCTAATCCTTGCCTAAATGAACCTGAAAACCCATGTCATGTTTATCCATTTGATGACCTGATCATTTAAGAAGATCTTAAGCCTCACATAAGCGATAATAATATAGATATTAAACCTTGAATATGTGATGATGATCATGAATGTAAAGCTAATATCACCCCCATTCATCATGATGGCAATGTTATTTTAAATGATTCTAATAAAGATAGGTCTAACCTTAGTCATCAAGAATTATTTTAAGATATGGTTGAAGATACATTATTTAATGAATCTCCCATATTCAATCATGACCTTGGTCCTAAGGTTAGTTTCGACCTTCTTTATCCTAGTTTCAGTGTTATCTATGATGATTATGATGAGAATGGATCGAACCTTGCTTTTGAGGAGTTTTCTCATTATATGGAAAATAATGCATCATTTAATGAAGCCCTTCTTGATGAAGTCATTACTTGTGAAGAGACGATTCCTGATGGAAAAATCCCCTTTAATGACATGGAGAATGATGAAGTGTTCTTTAATGAACTTGAAGGAGGATTATCCTCTTTAAATCTTGAAAATTCTTCCTCATCTCCTGATATAGATAGAAAAAATATTCTTTGATGAAATTTAGAAGGAATAGTTTGTCTTTTACTCTCGAGACACTTCTCTAGTTCGATTGGTCAAAATATGTCGTGCACAATTTCCCCTTTGGTTTCTGATGCAAATTATGATCGAGATTGTATCAACACTTCCCTTGACGTCATCCCTAAGCTCATTATGCACGAGCCTTACTATTATTTTAGTATCGTTTGTGCATGTAAACACATAGTCGTTGGTTGGAACATTATGCGGGGTGGTCAACAGTACGTTTGCCTTCTTGTCAAGCCACTCTTACCATTTCACACAATAGTTGATTGGCATGGTAGTCACCTTGTCTTGATTTCCTACCAACATGTCATTAATCTTAGATGTAATATTCAAGATGCATTTTTATATGTTCAATTTCACCATGTGTGATTATTGATCAGTCTTGAATCTTAAAACATTTACATAACTAAAAAGATTAAAAAAAAAAAAAACTTGCTTTATTTCATCATTTTGTGTTATGATTTACGTCTATGTTATGATGACCACTTTTCATTCACATTTTTTATCTTGTTTATACTTAGTTTCCTTTTATACATGTGTCGCTTTATTTTCTTT
This sequence comes from Pinus albicaulis, assembly GCA_034641835.2. Classification (NCBI taxonomy): domain Eukaryota; kingdom Viridiplantae; phylum Streptophyta; class Pinopsida; order Pinales; family Pinaceae; genus Pinus; species Pinus albicaulis. The sequence goes on along the minus strand of JAXQQM020076187.1, from coordinate 43,829 downwards.
TGTGTCTCTTTTGTCCTTATGCCAATAATTACTGATCAACATTCCCCTTCCCCTCATTCACATTTCCTACTAGTGTTACAAAGAAAGGTGAATATGTGTCGGTTTGAGTTAGTTGATGGTGGAAAGTACAATGTTTTTATGCATAGCTTATCACTAATGTACCAATTTTTTTATGAAAACATGGAACACAACAAATTTTTAGATACCCCCCTGCTCATTCTTACAGAGCCTACAGAAACTGACCTTGACTCACTCATGTGAAGGCTCCCACACGAAGGCAATGTTAATCACTACAACAAAGTTATTTGCTTCCTACTATTCTCTTTTGAGTGAACTAGTTTTCCCTGTGTGACCCCTCTAAAGGTTCATCTTCAACCGCACTAATGACTTCACGTCCTTACCCCTAGTATTTCCTACCTTGTCTCGCTTCTTTCACTCCCTTTACCCTGGTAACTTTTCCCTTTATCAATTCCAGGATATCTCCAAAGTTCTTCTGAGTCATGGTCTACATATGGGAACCTCCCTATGGAATCACCAATGTTGATGCACCTCAACGATATTAAGAAGTTCCACAAGCCATTGTAGGTGTTGTCTTCCATCTGTTAGATCTATTCATACGTATGTTGCATGCTTTTCCAACCTTGAATCTCAATATGATTCACCAAATCGAAAAGAAGAAAGGCTTATCCTCTTTATCTCATAGATTTTCGCTCATTTTATCTCATAAACCTATTGGTATAAATGTGACATGGCTTCTCTCATAGATTCCTCATAAGTTTGAAGTCAAAGAAGAATAAAAGAATTTAACCCCTATATTTACAAGAAATATACATTATATTTTGATTCTCCTTTGTTTCAATGCGCAAGTTTTAGTTATCTAAAAATATGGTCAAAAGGGATGAATCCTATTCTTCAAATGTTGCAATTATCCATGGTTTCTTTTCTCATCATCTCATACATACATTTATCTAAAAATATGGTCAAAAGGGATGAATCCTATTCTTCAAATGTTGCAATTATCCATGGTTTCTTTTCTCATCATCTCATACATACATCAATAAACGTAAGGAGCCTACCCTCTGAAATTGCATTCTTTTCTCATCATCTCATACATACATCAACTCTCAAATCGCACATGTGAGTTTGCAATTGTCAAAATATATCAAATCATATCAAATCGCACATGTGAGTTTGCCATTGTCAAAGGTTGACCATTCTCAAACTATAGCTTGGAATACACATCATGCCTCCACACTACTTGGTCAAGCTATCAACCTATAGCTTGGAATACACATCATGCCTCCACGCTACAAATGTGAGGTTAATGTATTTTTGGAATTATCAACTACACATCATGCCTCCACACTACGAATGTGAGGTTTGGAATACACATCATGCCTCCACACTACACTACTTTGGAATTATCAACTACACATCATGCCTCCACACTACGTTAATGTATTTTCTCTAAGCTAGAAAATAGACCACTATATGTGCCCACCAACTAGTTAACACATATATACAGATACAAACATCCTAATCTAGATCCGAGAGAAGCTAAGAATGCAAGCATCATCGAAAACATTGTCACCAACAGTAACATATATACCCTATCTTATGTTTCCTCACCGCCCATGTAGGGTATATTCGGGGCTCCACATATATATCTTGTGATTGCACATTTCAATGGCCCGCCACCACCTCTGATAACATATGTTCGTGGAACCCTTATTATACATTTGCAACATTCGAAAGAATCTATGGAAAGGAATGGCATGATCACGTTCCTCGTAGATTCAAAAAAATCATCGATAAGAACTTGTTGAAAAGAACAAAAGAATTACAGGGTGTTATCACGGTATTATGTGAGTCAAGTCTGATTCCATTGCTACTGAGAAATATAATAAGAATGAGGGCTCTGCGCACTCTAACACTAGTGAAATATATATAATATATTTGATTTCTACACGTTAGATAACACTCCACAATCAACAAAAACTTTTAATAACGCAAATGTAAAGAAAGGTTGACACATCGCCAGTCAACATGTTTTGTAAACAACATATTCTGGAGTTGGAAAATGTTCGAATTGAATGACATGTCTGTCAAATACTCCTGAAACTATTTCAATAGAAAAATGATTTAATACAAACGTTTTTGTGGGAAGTGTAGCATGAAAAATCTCTCTCCACACCAAATTTAATGTAAATCGCATCCAAGATGCGAGATAATGACATGCACTAATATCCAACTTAGGATCATGATATCTTATGCAGATATTAGTCATCACATGGACCAAAATTGTTGCAACTTTTCGACCAACAGAGACGCTAGAGATATCAATTGTGATGAACATGAGGACGGATGATAATATGTTTGTGTGATATATGGTCCAGGATCAAGCAAGTGGCTGAGATTTCAGGCAAAAAGAAATGTATTCGATATCTAGAGCTGAAAGTGTTTTACGTATCGATATGGATTTGGAGATGTGATGTCACATTTTTATCAAGTTCGTTATGTTATTGTCATTTACATAAATTATAATAAAAAAATGCGCCATTAAATATATAACTGAGAAATGAAGCAAACTTAAAATAATTTACAAGGAAATTCAATCAATGCAACGACCCAAAATTCATCCAACCGATCTAGCAAAGATCAAGATCATTTAAATGTCAAAGGAGACTTACTAAATGAAAGCAACTTGCACCAGAGAAGGGATTCCCTCTTTGTACACCCATACGATTCCCATGAGTGTGTAAGGGTGACTAGCAGTAAGGTTTTCTTTGTTTTATTCCTAAGTCTCCCTCCTCATTTCCCTCCTCATGTAGCTAACTTTTATCTATGTGATTTCATTTCCAAGTCTGCAAGGATGCCTTTTTGGAGTGCATCTTGGAAAGTGATCACATAGATTGCTTAGATCCATCTTATGTGACAGTTATGTAGGACAAATATTCTTAACCAATGTCAACTGTGATCTAGGTGGATATTGGTGGCCACTCGCTTATTCCACTTGGACCTCCACCATTGCTTCTTTCATTTTTTCAGTTTCTTTAATTGTAGCACAATTTACTATTTTTTGGCAGTTTTTTTGGTCCTAAACTTCTGGAGTCGCTTTGAGGCCCTAACCAACATTTTTTAGCCATGAAGCATCCGAGAAATAGGAGTATGTTCCAAACTTCATATTCATTGTTAGCAATTGTATTCCTCGGATATATATTTCTAACGATGTATCATGTGCGTCAAACGGAGATAGTATGCCAAAGTTACAACCCTGGGAAATTGATGTACCAATTTACCCTGATGGGGCCCATAGTCTAGTGTTTCATCTCCTAGGGTTAGGTTTTTGGATGTTTAGGGTTTTCCATTCTTTCTCAATAATATATAGGCCTTCGAGCCTCATTATAACACATATTTCAGAGACTTGTAGCCGACACATCTCTTCTCAGAGATAAGCTACCAGCGCCCTAGCTAGTTTATTTTCATTTTGTCTGTAAACAAATTTCAGTTCTTTGATATTAATGAAATGAAGTTTTATTTCCAGTGCATATTTGTATTTATGGTTATATGTGTATTATTTTTCCTTCCTACATAAATTCAGATCAGTGGTATCAGAGCGTTCTGCTCTTTCTTGATTCTTATTTGCATGTCCCCAACGAGGTCGGGGTATAAGGAGTTAGGGCTCGATTTGGTTGAACCTTTGCAAGATCAGCCTCGCAAAGCTCGACGGCCACCCATGGGGGTGAATAGAAAGAAGAGGGAGCAGGAGATCCTATCAAAATATTGCTTGAGGAGGCCCTTGAAAAACAAAGGAACACAATGATGGATAACTTTTCCCAGATCCTTCAACGACTGCCCACTGGCGGTGCACCTGCATCTAATAGCCACTCTGGGATGTGCAACCCCTTTTAAGGTACAAGTAAACATTGAAAATCCCATATTTGATGGCCAAATATATGCAGATGTCGTAGATAGATGGTTGAATATATTAGAAGGATATTTCTTAGTTCACGACTTTTCCGACCGAGAGAATATTATTTTTGCACTCCTCAAAGCTCTCCCATGTCAAGGACTGGTGGGAAACCTACTACGAGAAAAAGGACGAGGGGGAACCCTCTTTCTTCTCAGTTGTACCCACTTTTAATTCTTTCCGAGACACCATCAAGGAACAATATTATCCTATGGGGAGCTATGAGGACAGGTACATACAATGGACTACGCTACGAAAGCAAAGGGATCAACATGTGCATGAGCCGACGAATCTGTTCCATACCTTGCGCAAAAATTTGGGTATCAAAGATTCAGAGAAAATTTTTTGGGTATCAAATATTCGGAGAAACAATTAGTGCTAAAGTACCGCAGTTGTCTGAATAGATATATTTAGGGGGAAATGGAGTTCCTCGAAATCTCCTTGCTTGGTACGGTATACCGGTATGCTGCCAAGATTGAGCATAAATTCAGACAGAAGAAGTGAAACTTTGGTTCTGTGAATCAAAAGCAAGCAAAAGGTGCCCCCAAACCGCAAAACAAAGGACAAAGCCAAGGCATGGAGGCCAAATACAACCTGCCACAGCCGCAAACAAAGAACAACACCGTGAAGTCGAAGAAGTACACGGGAAAGTTGTGTGAGCTCCATAAGAGTTCCACTCACAACACAAGTGAGATTTAGTCGAAGCAGTCACTGGTGGCCTAGATGAAGGCTTCTGAATCAGAGGCATGCTTCGACTCTGAATAAGAACCTGAGAAGGGGAATTACAAAGGGAATCATATTATCGATGGAGAGCCCAATGTCACAATTTCCACCACGAAGATCCAAAAGGCAGAACCAAAAGATCCATAGGAGGAGGAGTGTCTCTTCCACTCCCATATGTGGGTAAAGGGTTCCTCGATACAGTTCATTATCGATAATGGGAGCCAATACAACCCCATTTTAGCACAGGTCATGAAGCGGTTGGGCTTGTTGACCACATCACACCCATAGTTGTACACCATCGAGTGGCTTCACCAAATACGGAATCTTCACGTCAGCCAGCAATGTTGCCTTCCCTGTAGCATCAAGTCATTCAACGATGAGGTATTATGTGGCATTGTTCCTCTTGATGTTTGTGATGTATCATTAGGCCAAACATACTTGTGGAAGTGACATGTTGTGTATGAGTCCCGACCTTGCGCTATTATTGTTACTTTGGGAAATAAGTTGTACAGGATACCAGAGGTGCAACCGCCTGTCGCTATCTCTTTCGTTACTGCAAAACAATGCAGTAAGCTCATTTCCAAAACCGGGAAAGTTGTTTTCCTAATGATACGCCCTCAGGGAAAGAAGAATATTGTTTCCATGACCTCTAAGCAGGGCTCCTCTGCACGATAACAACAAATGTACAAGGTCTTGTAGGAGTACGGTGAAATCTTCACCTCACCTGCAAGGTTGCCTCTACACTTTCAGGTCAAGCACCCCATCGATTTGACCCTAGGTGAACCGCTTCTCAATGGAGTGATCTATCAGTGCTCTGTTCTAGTGAACGAATAAATCAAGAGGCAGATTCAGGATTTGTTGCAGAAAGGTCACATCCATCCAAGTTCATCACCTTGTGGGAGCCCGATCATGTTGGTACAGAAGAAGGATGGGACTTGGAGACTCTGTATTGACTATCGGGCGTTGAACAAGATCATTGCCTGGAATAGGTACCTGATCCCACAGATTGATGAACTTCTGGACCAACTCAAAGGGGCTAAATATTTCATCAAGATCAAATTAAAGTCCAGGTATCACCAGGTAGCAATCGAACCGTCTTATGTGTGGAAGACTTCCTTCAAATCCAAGGAGGGCCTTTTCGAATGGTTGGTCATGCCTTTCGGGTTGACGAATGCTCCCGCAACCTTCATGAGGTTGATGAACGACATCTTGCAACCATTCACCAAATCATTTGTAGTAGTTTACTTGGATGACATCCTAATCTTCAGCCAGAATTAGGAAGAGCACGTCCACCACATCCGACAGGTCCTCCAAACACTCCGACAACACAATTTGTGTGCCAATTTGGAGAATTGAAGTTTTTGCATGACCCAGGTTTAGTATCTGGGATACATTATTGATGAGCGGGGGGTGCATTTGGATCCAACCACGATCCAAGTCATTTTGGATTGGCCAGCCCCAACCACTCTAACAGAGCTTCGCAGCTTTCTGGGTCTTGCTAATTTCTACCATAGGTTCGTGTTGGGATTCTCTCATATCATTTGGCCCTTGAGTCAGGTCACCAAGGGAGGAGCGAAAAAAAATTATTTTGGTCAGAATCTCAACAGAGAACATTCGTAGAATTGAAACATCGCCTTTGCTTTGCCCCAATGCTCACATTACCAGACTTGCAACAACCATTTGAGATCGAGACAGATGCCTCTGACTATGTTATTTGGGAAATTCTTACTCAATAGGGGTAGTCAGTGGCATATCATAGTGAAACATTGTCCAACTCAGTCCAGAAGTATCCCACTTATGAAAAAGAGATGTATTCCATTGTGCAGGCTTGCCGACAATTGAAGCATTACATTTTGGGTAAGAAAATGATCATCCACACAAACCACCGACCCCTACAGTTCATACAGACACAAGGGATGTTGCAGAACGATCACCATCAGAAGTGGTGCACATATCTGTAACAGTTTCATTTGAACATCAAGTACAAGAAGGGCAGCACCAATAATGCTGCACACTACCTCAGCTGACCACTGATCGTGGTGATAACCACCATGCTCAACTCTTGTGGGCACGAGACTTCTGATTGGCCGCTTCTCTACAATAGTGATCCAAAATTCGGCCACACATACAAGACACTCTTGGAGGGTAACTGAGTTTCAAATTTTCACCTTCGATATGCACTGCTATGTCACCTGGGACACCTTTGTGTTCCTTTAAGCAAGGGTGCCAAGATTATTTGGGAAGCGTACTACATTCGGGTTGTTGGGCATTTCAGGGTCTAGAAAATAGTGGCAGTACTGCAGAAGTATTTATATTGGACAAACCTTCGACAATATTTCGGGAAGTACATCAGATCATGCACTGCCTACGCCATTTCCAACCTGACCATCAAGAAGCAAGGCCTGTATACTCTGCTACCTACCCCTAGTCGACCTTGGGAATCCATCTCATGGATTACATGTTGGGCCTTCCTTCTACTAAGCATGACAACGACTATGTTTTCGTGGTCGTTGACAGATTCTCAAAGATGGTCATCATGGTGGCCTGTAAGAAGAATATCACAGTAGAAGCCATTGATAAACTCTTCTTTGAACGAGTGTGGGTACACTTTGGGGTCCCACAATCTATCATTGCAAATCGGCATAGCAGGTTCCTCAGTATATTTTGGTCAACACCAAGCTCACCAAGTCCATAGCTTTCCATCCCCAAACTAATGGCCAGACAAATGTTGTCAACAGGATGATCGTACACATTCTGCGCATGTACAACTCAAAGCATCCATGCACATGGGATGAGAGCCTCCCCCATGTACAACATAGCTATGACCGGGCCCTCCACGTCTCAACCAACCACAACCCCTGTTAGGTGGGTTTGGGATTCCAGCTATTATGTCCCATTGACGTAGCCATGCCATTTTCATCTACTGAGGCTGATTCGGCTCATGTCTAGTATGAAGATGCCAAGGAGAACAACTTCATTGAGTGCATTCAGCACATCCACCAACAGGTTCATGACATATTTGACAGAGCCAATGCTAAGTACAAGCAGCGACATGATCAACATTGGATGCAAAACAACTTCCAGGTGGGCGACAAAGTGTGGCTACATTTGCAGAAGGAGTGCCTCACTGGACCCCACCGCAAGATTTTCCCACTCCGATGTGGGCCATACACAATCACCAAGGCTGTAGGGTACAATTCCTTCGAGCTCAGTATTCCACCATTTCTTGGTTTGCACCCACTGTTCAATTTGGACTGCCTTCGGCCCTACTTTCCACCTCTACTGGACACATCCGACATGGCAGAACAAATCACACCAACATAGTTAAACCTAGACTGTATGGAACAAGACACAACTGATCGAATTAAGGACAAATAGATCAAGAACACCCACCAGTAGAGGATCCATCTATATGGATTTTTCAAAGCAGGACAACTCCTTCACCAGGGCAAGTGGCTCACCAGGGACCAAGTTCAACAGAAGTTTCCTCATCTCATGGAGGAACTCAACTCAGGGGACCATTTCTTCCTAAGGGAGGAAGATTGATCTAGGTGGATAGTGTTGGCCACCTGCCTATTCCACTTGGACCCCCACCATTGTTTCTTTCATTTTTTTAGTTTCCTTAATTGCAGCACAGTTTACTATTTTTGGCATTTTTTTGGGTCTTGAACTTTCAGAGCTATTTTGAGGCCCTAAACGATGTTTTTTGGGCATGAAACATATGACGTATATGAGTTTGTCCCAAACTCAATATTTTTTACTAGCAGTTTTAGTCCTCGGATAAATATTTCTAACGATGTATCCTGTGCATCAAACGGAGATGGTATGTCAAAGTTACGACCCCAGTAAATTGATGTACCAATTTACCCTGACGGGGCCCATAGTCTGGTGTTTCATCTCCTAGGGTTAGGTTTTTGGATGTTTAGGGTTTTCCATTGTTTCTCAATAATATATAGGCCTTCGAGCCTCACTGTAACACATATTTTAGAGGTTTTTAGCCACCACATCTCTTCTTAGAGATAAGCTACCAGTGCCCTAGCTAGTTTATTTCCATTCTGTTTGTAAACAAATTTCAGCTCTTGGATATTAATGAAATGAAATGTTATTTCCACTGCATCTTTGTATTTATGGTTATATTCGTATTCTGTTGCGTTCTTGCATAAATTCAAATCAAACTGGTTTAAACCAACTATGTAACACCTTCCATCTTTCCTGCATATTCCACCATATGGAAGTGTACTTGATTGAGAATGCAATAAAATGAAGAATTTCTCTTGTTGGTCAAACCTCGATATGACGGTCTTTGGAAATTCTGCGTTTATTGTCTATTAATTTTCACACTTTACCTTTGTTTCTATGTATAAAAGTTTTAATTTCATTTTTTTGCACTCGTAATTTCTAGAATTTATGTATTTTCTTTTAGGTCATGTAAATTTCCCTATTTTTACCATGTTTTACTATCTATTACATTAATCCTAATTTATGTATATAATGTGTTCACTAATGTCTTAATCTTTATTTTATTTAATATTTGTGTTAGCTAGTCACCTTTTGTTAAATTTTATATATATATATATATATATATATATATGTATATATATATATATATATATATATATGTATATATATATATATATATATATATATATATATATATATATATATATATATATATATATATATATTTTAATTTTATTAATTTCTTTGGGTACAAGTTTTTTAGCATTTATTTGTTGTTGAAAATTAATATTTTTCATTAATAAGTTTAATCACAATCCAAACCAAGTGTTTAAAATCCTCCAACAGAGGCAGCCAACCCGTGCTTTGAGAGGGCATCCAGATGGCTGATGTGATGGGTACAGTGGAAAAGGTCTTGGTTGGAAGAGTCCACGGCACGAACTATAGTGCTAAGAGACTCCGACAATGGGTCACAGAAATCTGGGGCAGCTCGTTGCAAGAGCTCCCAACTGTATACACTCTTATTAAGGGATGGTTTTATCTCCAGTTTACCTTAAAGGATCCCACAAACTGGGTCTTGTCACATTTTTGGCATATCGAGCTCACTCCTATTCTCCTCAAGATATGGAGCCCTTTATTTGACCCTAATTGAGAGAAGCTTGGAGTTGGTCCCATCTGGGCTCAACTATCTGGTCTCCCATTCCATCTATGGGAGGAGGAAATATTTACCAGCATCAGAAACATTCTGGGGACCTATCTGGACCACGATTTCTCTTACATTGAGACTGGAAAGATGGAATTTTCTTGCATACTTGTACATTCGGACACTCATGAGGGACTGGAAGATAAATTTAAAATATATTGGAGGAACACGAAGCGAGTTCAAATCCTGGACTATGAAGGAGTTCATTCTAGCTATAGACGTTGCCACAAGGTGGGTCACGTTTACAAAGACTATCCATTGCTCAACACTGCTTCTACAACCTCCCCATTAGTACGCAATCGGAAGATACAGGACCCAGTTACAATCTCTCTGAATAGACAGGCTCAACTATCTGGCTTCCTCACGACATCTCTGGACACTCCATCCTCCAGGAATGCCAAAGCATATGTTGCTTGTGTATCAACTAGGATCACTCGATCTATGACTGCAGCTACATCTTCTGGGCACCCTCCAGGATCTGGTACATCTACTCCTCCTCTTACTTTTTCATCCTTTATGTCTATTCCTGCATTGCATAATTGTACTGCATCTCATCAGCCTGGTATTCATGTGTCATAGGTTATCTGCTCTACTATCAAATCCCCTCTGGTTTTCTATCCCACTCCCCCTACCATCCCTATCCCCTGCCTCCCCTCCCACTATGGAGCCAGATTCATCTGACACTACCTCCACCCACTCCTACAACCTTCGCCCTCAAACCTCTGCTCCTGTTGTCTCAGGTTCCTCCCACGATCTATCTTTCATCCCTGCTAGACTTCCCAGGGGCTGACACTCTAATATATCCAAGGCCATCTTGCAGGCTGGCTTGAATGTTGCTATTGGAAAAAAATTCTCCATAGAAGGGGTCCTTAGAGCAAGACACACCCCCATATTAGTTTCCAAATGAAGTGCCTCTCTTTCAATTATAGGGGGATGGCTAGCCCTGCAAAGCACCTTGCCCTTCAGTGCCTTTATGAATCTATCACTGTGGACATTTTGATCTTACAAGAGACCCTTGCATCATCTGAGTCATATATTAACACTCTCTCCTCCCTCTTTCCCTCTTGTACCTTTCATGCCCTGGATTCCCGGGGGAGATCTTGAGGAATTTCTCTAGGTTTTAACCCCAGGACCATTAGACCCATTAACTTTTGTGGTCGATAAGGCACCTTATTTGCTGATATATTCTCGGAAGAACTTGGTTTGCTATTTTGAATCATTAATGTGTATGGCCCCTGCCAACACCATCAGAATTTCTGGTTGACACTTTTACAAACTACTCTTCTTCAAGTTGAGAACATCATATTAGCTGGAGACCTAAACTTCTCTCCAGGTCTTGCTGAATCCTAGGGATCCGATGCACAAATGGACCCACTCACTGATTTCTTTAGGCATTAGACCGCTCTTCATCATTTGGTGGATCCCATTATTGCCTCCCCCTCTCCGACTTGGAACAATCGATGGACTGGTGATGCCATGGTTGCTTGTAGACTTGACAAATTCCTCATCAAGGAGGAACTTATTCATCATTTGGGCTCCTACAGACAGTGGGCCAGATTGGGAGGCATATCTAACCACTCCCCCATCTACCTTGAACTCTCTGGTGCATCTCGTAAACCAACCTCACCATTTAATTTCTGCTATGTTTGGATATAGGATGAGGATTACACTAATAAGGGAAACCATGCATGGATACATGCACAACCTCCAATTGAACATACTGTCTCTTCCCACTTTGCATAGAAACTACATCTTATTAAGAGGATGACCATTGATTGGGAAAAAGAAAAGAGGAAACCGAATGGCCATGACCTCATGAAGATTGAGAAGGATATTGAATCACTTGAGGACCCTACTCATGGGGGTTACACATCAAAATCTGCAAAAGAACATCTCATTAAATTGGAAAGAGAGCGCCTTAGAATTCTTAAGGACAAAGATGAAATGTGGAGGCTAAAAATCCACGCCATCTGGATTAAAGTAGGGGATGAAAACACAATAAAATTTCAAAAATTCACCAGAGGTAGGAAAGCCATCAATACTATATGGGAGTTTGAAAATGAGGATGGCTCATTTACCACTACTTTTGAACAAATTGGAAATATGGGCACCACACATTTCAGAAACCTCTATAAGGCACCTCAGCATATCACACTGGCAGAAACAATCAAGGTCGCCAGCCTCTTTCCTAGATATGTGAACCATGGCACAGCTAAGGAACTATATGAACCAGTCGCTATGGGTGAACTAGAGGTTGTTCTCAAATGGTTTAAGAAGGACAAGAGCCCCGGACCTGATGGTTGGTCGGTTGAATTATACCTTGATTTATTTGATCTTCTGGGACATGAATTACTGGAGGTTGTGGAGGAAATAAGGAAAATTGGTTGCATATATGATACATTTAACTCCACCTTCATCTCTCTTATCCCCAAGACTGATCACCCCTCCTATTTTAAGGATTTTCACCCGATCTCTTTGTGCAACTGCATTTACAAAATCATGGCAAAAATCATTTCCAACAGACTTAAGCCTATTCTATCTAATAACATCTCCCCTAAACATATTTCATTTATGGAGAATAGATAGATCCATGAAGCTATTGGGGTTGCACAGGAGGGACTACACTTTATTCACACTAAGAAGATCAAAGGTATGTTTCTAAAGATTGCCCTTCAAAAATAATTTGATCATATTAGTTGGCTTTATATTCGTATGCTACTCACACACCTTAGATTCCCTACCTCGGTGATAATTTGGATTATGTCTTGTATCAACTCAATCTCATATGGTGTGGGCTTCCACCAACTTTTTTCATGCAGAGAGATGCCTCAAACATGGATGCCCTTTATCCCCATTCCTCTTCCTCCTAGTCATGGAAGGACTTAGCAGATGCTTGATTTATGAAAGGGACATGGGCAGGCTGAGGGGCATCAACATCATTGACAACTTCATATTGACTCATTTATTATTTGTGGATGAAATTGTAATCTTCATGAATGGATCCCTTGGAGATTCAATGGTGGTTAAATATTTAATACAACTCTTCTGCAAAGCCATTGGCATGTCTTGTAATAACATCAAGTCCACAATTTTCCTGTCATGGCTGCTCCCCACATGCGTCTTACTTTGCACGACAAAAATTTCCTTTTAACCTGATCAGATTTGAAGACAGACTAAAATACCTGGGTTTCCACCTCAAGCATGTCAACTACAAAATAATATATTAGACATGGATCATTGCTAAGATCAAAAAAATGCTAAATTCTTGGTACCATAGGTGGCTATCCCGGGCTGGTAGGTTAGTACTTATCAAATCAGTATTAGAGGCCATCTCGATTTATTGGATGTCCTTAGCCTGGATGCCAAAAGCCATACTCAAAACGATACAAAGAATATGTTGGAGATTTCTATGGAATGGAGCTAAGGAGGGTCATACCTTTGCATGGACCAAGTGGGAAATCATTTCCCTTCCAAAAAAATCGAGAGGCTAGGGAAATTAAGATATACACTCCTTTGCAAAGGCTTTGGCTGCAAAATTAGGTTGGAAGATCCTCACTTAACATAATTTGTGGACCAGGGTTGTCACACAAAATTATATTCACCCACTCCATCTTCTTGATTGGATCAAGAATGGACCAGGGCACAGATCCAACATCTCTACAATCTGGAGGGCCATCCTTAATTCAATTGAACACATTATAAATGGACTTGCCTGGTAGGTGGGCTCTGGTAGACAGGTTCGTATTGGAAGTGATCCATGGTTAGGCTAGGGGAATGCACATATCATCCCTCCTGAAATTATCAAAGATCTAAACCATTTTGGTATTCATACTCTTCACCAAGTGGCAGATAGGGATAATACAACTATTTTCACTCAAGGCTAGCTGACCCTTCGAGCCTTACACATTCATCCACAATGGGAGGAGGCTTGGACTCACTACTTGAATGATCTATCATATCACATGTTAGAATCACCGACATAAAGGATGAAATAATATGGATGAACTCCAAACATGGTAAATATACACCTAAGGAGGGCTATATACACATTTTTTATGTTCATCATCCATTTTTGTAATGTTCATGGTGGAGTTCACTTTGGAAACTCAAGTGCCCTGCAAAAGCTAAACTTCTAATGTGGTGTATACTCTCAAACAAAATACCCATGGGGGCACACCTTCAGGTGCTCTCACATTGGACCTACCAGATGTACATTATGCATGATGGTAGAGGAAGACATTGATAATCTATTTCTTACCTGCCCTATCATCCAAGTTCTTTGGACTCTTATCCTTTCTGCACACAATCTCAACATTAGATGGGATGATCACACTCTTCTCTTGGCATGGGATTCATGGTGGAAATATTCCAACCCCAATAAACTCCAAAATATTCCCACATTAATCTGCTAGGGAATTTGGATCGCCTGTAATCGTGCTATCTTTCAAAACATACAGCCTTCTTGGAACACCACTGCTGCACACATATCCTCTATAGACTATATATCACCTGATTCCAGATGACCCTCCTCCACCCACCCCCCGGAACATCATTCCTGAGGTCATTGACTTTAATTTTCCATGGGCTTATTTTGATGGTTCCGCACAACTAGATGGTTGGTAGGGGGTGGGGGGTTCTTATAAACCTATCTAAACTTCACTACTTCAAATTAAAAATAGGCCTCGGTATGGGCATAAACAACTATGTTGAACTATCATGCCTACTTTCACTTCTATAGTTTGCCATTATCAAGCACTGCAACAAACTTCAGATCTTTGGAGACTCTAAAATCATCATTAATTGGTTCAACCATCATACTGCATGTCACGTGCATCACACTACATAACATCTTGGATGAGGTATATCAACTCAAAGCACATTTTGATTACATATCATGTCAACATATTTACAAGGAGAGGAACAAGATTTCCGATCAGCTATCCAAGGAGGCAGTGCACTTATTGAGGGATCAATGGGAGATCTGGGAGCATAATGACCATCTATACTACAAATACTTCCATAGACCTTTTGAATATTTTCAGAGACAAAGGGAAGTGTGAATATAGTTATTACCTATAGATGATACACAACACTATGTTATTTTTGGCTATTTCATGCAAAAAATATTTTTTACTATGTATTTACCACTTTTTATTTTCCATATGTATATATACAACAATAATATCTATCAGAACTTCTACTGAAAAAAAAAACATTTTTTTTTTTAATATATCAAAGATGTAATGAACATAAATCAGCGACTCGCTGATTTGAATATGCCAAACACATATACAACATGTAACTTTCTTATTTATTAATGAATGTTATTATTTTCCCGAGAGAAAAAAAAAATTAATCACACTTTTGACACAATGAATTAAGGTTATATTTCATTAAAAAACTATATATACAACATTTTTTTTTGTAAGTAAGCATTGGGATTTCTATTTATATTTAAAATAATAATAAAATACACCATATGCCCAGCTCCAGTAAAACCAAGTTTTTATCAGTCTTTTGTCCATGACACCACTAAATTTTTTTTTTCCTTGTCCAAAATTTACAAAAAAAACATGTGAAGTCTACTTTCTTGATACTTAGAGACCTGATACCATGTAGGTCTGACCCATCTAGCTATCTTGACCTTGAAATTACCTAATTGAATTAATTTACCATATGTAATAAAACATTGCAACATAAACAAAAGAAAAACCATGGAAGAACAAACAATTTTTTTTAAAACTTGGGTTTAGGGACAATTACCAGATGGGGATCCCACAAGTTCTGCTCACTCAAGATCGCTCTCCTTGTGAGACACCTCTGCTCTAGAACCTCTAATGCGGACTCGCCGCACCTACGTGGGCTAGTACGCCCAATTTCCAGAGGTTATATCCATATGGTGAACGCAATGAATAAACACTTCAAATTTCTTGGCCAAGGTATCCATTCGGTCCTTCTAGAGTTGTTCAATGTCTACTAAAGTATGCATGAGGATTTCTAGGTGCTCCATACACTACTGGATATTTTCCAATTGTTTTCATTGAGGGCCATGATTTCCTGAGCCCGTAACATTCTCTGCCAGCAGCTTCCCCATTATCATCTTCATATGCCACGAAATATCCATTATCTTGTGATACAGGGTTTTGCGGGTTCTAGTGATCCCTCGATCGATAATCCAGTCCATATCTTCTCTCACTTTGCCATCACAGGTATTGGCTCGTTGATCCTGGACTTCCTCCTCCAACATTTCTAATATTCCCCCCCCCCCTTCCTTGGATATATCATAAGTTTTTGCGGCTTCTTACGTTTTTATCTCCATTCTGGTGCATTTACGGGGTTCCCCCTTTTGTCGGCCTCCACAATGCCTGCTGCAATGATAAGTGATCCAAAAAATGTAAGGTGAAGGTTTCACTAAATAAATTGCAAGATAGCTCATGTTTTTTAGGAAATGTATTGTGGTTACAAAAGTACACAAACTTAAGTAAATTTGCAAAATTTAGCAATTAAAAATGGACAAACATGCAGCATCAAATACAAGAAAATTGATAACAAAGTTCACCCATCTTGGGCTATGCCTCCGGGTCCAGCTTCCACTAGTGAAATTTTTATTATATGTTGAAATTATCAATACATCAACATACAAGCTTCAATATGCAAAAATAACACTATCATTGTGTCCATAATTCTCAAAAACTCCTATCTAGGCTCTTCTTGAGCTCCAAAAGGCTGAAAATTGAGCAAGGTATGCCTATTTCTCCAAGGTTGCATGTAAACTCTACAACAAAACCCAAACCCTCTGAAAATTTGTCAACAAAATTGCTCTAGCCAAATTGGTTAGGTGATTGAATAGTTAGGCAGAGGTCATGAGTTCGACCTGCACCTCTCATCATTGTATGCATTGATATATATATATATATATATATATATATATATATATATAATTTTTAAACATGGGCCTCCTCCCCGCCCAAGTCTCCTGCTCTCGGTTCCTACATATACATGTGGCCTAGGGCCTTTAGGCTTTGCGCTCGGGTAGGGTGCCACGTGCCCCGCCCAAAAATTATTTGTTGATGATCTCATTATGTAGGTCGAAGACCATGGGCCAATACCTTCATGCCTACCTCCACTATAGTCGGACTCTCTTGGGTGTTGGTCACATGGGTTCATATAACCATTGTTCATGCCTTATCTGGCATGCCTATTCTCATAGCCCTCGCGACTAGTCACTTGCAGTAATAAAACCCATGGTTGCGCTGGTCAGACATGCCCGTCAGCCCGACCCTTCACCAACCGCCAAAACCACATGATAATAGATATAAACACGGATCGTGGTATAACAAGCACCATAGTTGTAGCATGATTAGTCGGGTGGTCGGTCTTTATAATGGAGGTCATGGGGTCAAATCCATTGTTTTTGGCTTAGTCGTTGAAACAAATTTTGGCATGATTCCCGAGGCCACATGGCATCCTTTAATAGGGCCACGTGGCACCCTCTGATTGGCCCACTAGTAGCCTATGATTGGCCCAAATACAAATTCATCTACCAATAACAATGCCCCAAGTGTCCTCATGGGATATGCCCACATGCCATCCATATAGCCAAGTCAACTTGATGACATCTACACCACGCCAGCGTATGGTCTACCATGTGGCATCCATACCTGCAAAGTCAACCTTACACTTTGTCTTTATTTTTATTTTTGCCCAAAATTTCATAACGCGATAACTTCCTCATACAGTGTTTGAGCTATGGCAATTCAAGCATCATTGGAATCATAACAACAAGCTCTACGATTTGGCGTAGGTTTTGGGAGATTTTGAGCAATTTCCTTTTTTAGCATATTTTTGATCCCCTCGACCACTCCTCCCCACTAGAAGATTTTGGACCACCAAAACTTTATTTTTACTCAGAAATTAAGTGAGGGTACAACTCCTTCACTTTCATGATCTCTATCCACCTTGATTTGCTTGGATTGGTACCTTTGAGCCCCACACAAAAATACTCTACATTGCCTCTGCATATATTTAAGAGAAAAATATTCTATAGATGGAATATGAACATTCTCTTCTTGATTAATGATCATAGGAGGCTCA
This sequence comes from Pinus albicaulis, assembly GCA_034641835.2. NCBI lineage: Eukaryota > Viridiplantae > Streptophyta > Pinopsida > Pinales > Pinaceae > Pinus > Pinus albicaulis. Next base: position 25,881 of record JAXQQM020076187.1, on the reverse strand, counting down.
TATAATCTCAATTTTTCCACATTCATAACAAAATAAAATTTCATGTAAGGTGCAAATCAAATCGGAAAGTGTTGTTACCAATCTTCTCCAAGATTTTTAAAAGACCATATCTCATTGGTTGGATATTTTTACCTTCACCTTGTAATATTTCCCTATTGATGTACAACCAAACTTGATCTCCCACTTGGAAATCATGATCAACCTGATGCTTATCATGTCTTGCTTTGTACTTGGCTTGGCTTTTCTCCAGTTTTTCTTGTAACCTTCGATGCACTAATTGGATTTTTTCAATGAAATGCTTCGCTTTCTCCACATTACTATGTCTATCTACTGCAATATATTTACCAAAGATGAAATCCAAAGGAGACTTTGGTAAATAACCCAAACAAGCTTCAAATTAAGATACTTGTGTAGATGAATGTTTGGCATGATTGTAGGCATGTTTTATGTAATGCAAATTCTCATCCAAAAGTTTAGGATGATTACCACAATATCCTCGAAGGATATGCACTACTTTTATGTTCACTACTTATGTCTAGCCGTCGGTTTGTGGCTGAAATATTGTGCTCTTCATCAAATTTGTGTCTATGACTTCCCGTAAACTTGACCAAAACTTCCTAATAAATCGAGAATCTCAATAAAAAATAATCGAAGTAGGTAACCCAAAATGAACCCATACATTTTGGAAGGACATATTTGCAATTTATTCGGTTGTGAATTATTCCTTACAAGGCATCCACACACACATTTTGTTGAAATGATCAACTACAACATATAAATAATCATGACCTTTTCAGGACATTGGTAGTCCCCCAACAAAATCCATAGAAATACATTCCCAGGGACAAGAAAGGATAGGATGTGGAGTGTACAAACCCAATTTTCTATTACTTGGCTTTCTAGTAGCACACATGGAACATCCTTTTACATATATTGATATAGTTTCATTCATATGAGGCCAATAAAAATACCTATGTAGTTGAGCAATTATTTTTCCTACACCAAACTGACCAACAATAAGATAAGTATGGGCTTCCACTATGATATTAATTCTTTCACCCTGCGGAAACACAACTTTCCAAGATTATACAACAACTTTTTATGCACACGATAATCCAACTCTTCAACATGATTGTCTTGACTCAAATTTGAATAAACATCTTTAAGATCTGCATGTTAAGAATATTTTTCAATATAACTTTCATGCATGATCGAGTTATTCTTAAGAATGAAATATGCATTAACAATAAGCCTTGATAACATATCTGCAACCTTCTTGTAAATACATTTCTTATACATAATAACCAAATGAAATTGTTGCAGAAATCCCATCCATATGAAATGTCTAGCTTGTTGGATCTTGGTTTGCGATTGTAGATATTGCAAAGGTTGATGGTCAGTATGAATAATCATTTCTTTACCCATCAAATAATTCTTCCACTTCTTCATGATTTGCACCAAAGCATACAACTCTTTATCATAAGTTGGATATTTAATTATTGCATTGGATAAGGTATCAGAATGATAACATATTGGCTCACCATGCTGCATCAACACTGCTCCCATAGCATATTTGCTTGCATCGGTTTGAATTTCAAATGATTGCTTAAGATCTGGAAGTGTTAGAACCGGAGTTGTACTGATTTTCTCTTTCAAAGTGTTAAAGGTTTTTTGTTTCTTGTCTCCCCATTGAAAGACCTACTTCACATTTATTAAAGCATGTAACGTTGCTACAATGAATGAGAAGTTAGTGATAAATTTTCTCCTATATTGGGTTGCTTTAATAAATCTCCTAACTTATGTTACATTAGTGGGTTTAGGCCAATTCAAAATAACATCAAATTTGGATGGATAAATCTTCAATTCACCACCTCCTACAATATGACCTAAGTAAACCAAAGGGGTTTTCCCAAATTCACATTTAGACATCTTCAAATACAAATTTTCCTTTTTCAAGACATCTAGAACTTGATTTACATGCTTGACATGCTGTTCACGAGTCTTACTAAAATTCACAATATCATCTAAGTAGATTATGGAAAAATAATCAAGGAATGGTCACAATACATCATTCATAACTCTTATGAATGTGTCAAGTGCATTAAAAATACCAAACAACATAACTAACCATTCAAACATACCTTTTTTTGTCTTGAAATTAGTTTTCCAAATATCATCTTTAGCAATCCTTATCTAATGATAACCGCTTCTCAAGTCTAACTTAGTAAAATAAACAACATCCTTTAACCAATCTAGTAAAATATCAATGTGAGGAAGAGGATAGCGATTATTTATCATGATCTTTCTCAAAGATTAAAAAATCCACACACATTCGCCATGTACCATATTTATTTGGAACCAAAGCAATAGGAGACCCACAAGGAGATGTACTAGGTCTGATGACCCCTTTGTCAAGAAACTCTTGAATTTTCTTCTTGATCTCTGCATTCTCCAAAACTGACAATCTATACATCCCAATATTCGGAAGTGATGCATCTTGCTGCAATTGTATCTCATGTTGGATTCCTCTTTTTAGAGGTAACCCTTTATGTTCTTGAAACATCTTGTCATAAGTATTAAAAACTTCAACCAATTCATGCTTTAGTTTAGAATCACACCCTAAGAAAGCTTTATATTCAATAGTATCTATAGATATAATCATCAACAACTCAAAATTCTTACTAGAATTCATAAGCCTTTTCATTTGACCTGCACTAACAAGAGATAAGTTCATCTTCTTCCGATGTGCTCTGACAATATACTCAACTACATATTTGAAAAGATGATATTTTTTCTCAATACGATAGAATATGGATTTTTGGTCATATCAATATGGACTCCTTAAGAAGATTCCACAAATATCAAGTGGTACAACATCAATCTCTACCTCATCTCTAAAATTAACAGTGATGGAAAATTTCAGTTTACATTTTCTTGTCACTTGAAATTTGGCATCATCACATACCCAACTCAAAGTGTGAGGTTTTGTATGAGGTGTAGTCTCTAAATTAATGTTCTTGACAGTTGCTTCATAAATAAGATTGACTTGAGATCCATTATCAAATGGTATATCAAACTTTGTATGTTTTGTAATAATCTTGATATGAAAATTTTCACTTCTTTCTTTATCATTTTGAGATTCAACAGGATTTCTAGAGTAACTAGTACTTGTGTTAGAAGTTATACCTTTCATCCCCATGGTTGTGATTTTCATTTCATCACTTGAATCAGATCCTAAATCTTGTAGAGTTGTAACATTAGTCTTTTGTTTCCCCTTGTTATTGAACTTATTTGGTCTCAATTATAGATGTAATTTCCAACAATGGTCTTCATCATGGCCATCTTTTTAACAATTTATAAAATTAATTTTCTCTCCCTCTTTATTGATGGTATAATTCTTCTTACCTTTACCTTTAAATTTCCCCTTTCCTTTGTCTCTAGATTTAAAAGGCTTCTTGCTAGACTCTTGAGGAACATTCTTTCCTCGATATTCTAAATGAGTAGCATGAAAACATACTTCATCTAGATTGTTGGGATTAAACATAAGTATAATATCTCAAATAGCTATGCAATCCACCTATATATTTAAGGAGAGTATCTTGTGAGGTCAAATCAACACCCAAGATTAATGCTCTTTTTCTAAATTCTTGTGTGTAACTTTGAACATTCTAAGATTTCGCTTGTCTAAAAATTTTCCAATCCATTATCTATTTTTGATAATAAGCTAACGGATAAAATTTTATTCTTAATGCAGCTATAAAATCATTCCAAGAAGATATAATTTTACCACTTTTCTTCAAATATTCTTGAGTTATGGCTTCCCACCTATGAGAGTTGTGTTAGGAATCTGTAATTAGCAAGATTGGCAAAGTCCAATCACAGAAACAACATTATTTCAACCAATTTGGGATTCTAGGATCTAGCCCTCCTAAATCCGAAGAGGGATCTCTCCAATAAGTGCAAAGATTGATTTGTATTTGAAAGTTTATGGTAATGATGTTAGGCTAGTTATGAAGGCCGAGGGTTTTGTTTGTTTTTGGATGGTTGAGCATGATTATTGTTTGAGGGAAAATCCTAAATGGAAAGAGTTTCAAAGGTGAGAAGTTGCAAGAAATCAGAGTAAGCTTTGGCTAAAAAGATAGATATAAAGCTTGTTTTTAGTCCATTATGCTATGGAGTCATAATAGGGCTTTTAATTGTGCAACAATTCAAGAGTGATCCAAGGGGAAATTCATCTATATCATAAGATATTTTGAGATAAAATGATGGAATGGAAACAATAAAGTGTTAGAGTAGTGGAAACTGATAATAATTTCAACAAGGATTTATAGTCAGTCCAAACAAGAAAAAGCCTTTAAGCAACTGTTTAAAACCAACCAAAGGGCAGGGCTCACCATAAACCTCTTTCGACAAGCTTGTATTAAAGATAACTGAAGAGACAAACAATCCAGTAATCTGCATAATTACCTTCAGAAAGGATGAAAAACACTTAAGAGAAACAAAATGCAACTTAAGATTAGATAAGGTACTTTTAAACCTAGTCTGCTTTCAACAAACACTTAGGGAAACTTTCAGAATCTACCTTTGGAGCAAGAAGCTAGAAAACAGGGCTCACCATCACTTTTCTAGTCCAACTTTAATAAGCAAACAATGGAAATCACGTTCAAGAACAATGTTTAAAGCAAACAGTAAGACGAGGGAATGCCAGCATTCCTAACTACTTAAACTGTATTGAATCATTCTTAAATAAACAAATTGGAGGAAAACATTGAGATAAAGCTTATCAGTCAGAGAAGGGTACTGGTAAACATTAAATCCTAACTCTATGCTTGCTATTCTTTATTAGAGAATAATGGACAATGTGGCATACATGAAAAGGGAAAAAAAATAACAGAGAAAGAGGCACTTCACCAGTGACATAGACCAGGATCCCAAGAAACATCTTGTATATTGAAGTCAAACCAGTTACATCTTCAAGTCCAATGTTTCAGTTCAGAAATCATCTTCACTTCTCAGCCTAACTTATCTAATCACAAATAGAGCTTCAAGAGCCAGTGAACACTATTTACAAGTAGGAGTTTCGAGCTCAAGTGTATTTCAAAGTTTTGCAACCCCCATTTTATCATCTTCTATAGTAGTATTTATAGAAGGATGAGGAGGTGGGAGAGGATAAAAGATCTCCCAAGATAATTAATACAGATTGATGACTTCTCAGCCTTTGAGGGGCTCGATGGAGAAGTTTACAGGTGTTCTATCTGTATTAATGTTTTACATTTAAGATTCAAGCTCGGTGAGAGCTCTTATTGACTTTTGAGGCTCTGTGTCACGTTGGAGTAACTCTACAAATATTTAGTCATTAAGGTCTTTGGAAGAATTAACTCTCTGGCTGCACTGAGGAAAATATATTCTTTTGATCAATAACTTCGGCCTCTATTTGAATGCTTGTGGCTATAGGTGGCACTATGGTAGCTGAGAGGAATCAATTTGCCTCTGTTGTGGTGGTGGAGGCCTTGTCATCTGATAGATATTTTTTATTTTCCTTTGATTCTGTTTTAATTTGGAGGATTAGGATTTTGATAATCATTCTTAGCCGTAATCCCCACAAATTTGTCTTCCATCTTCTGTTCTGGTACGTTTTGTCTTCAACACTGATACTCTTTGATTGTGATTTCATTCATTGTGTCTTGTTGATGTGCAGGCCGCGCAGGGCTCATGTGGCATCAATGCCCATGAAGCAATGACGAGACATGGAGTAGAGCCCCGTGGATGGTTCCCTTTTATAAATCAAAGGCATGGGAATCGTCATTCCCGGCCTTCAGCTTTCTCTTTAATATGACGGAACAAACCATTCAAACCTGCAAAATATGAAAAGAATTAAGAAATCCTGCATTTGTGGGTTTAACTGCTGCAGAGGGTGTGGGGAGAGAGCCTAGCCGTTGGATAGCATCATTGAACGGTGTAGATTCATGTTTGGCAGAATTAACTCTTCGGCTGCGCTGAGGCAAATATATGATTTTGATCAATAACTTCGGCCTCTGTTTGAATGCTTGTGGCTACAGGTGGCACTGTGGTAGCTGAGAGGAATCAATTTTCCTCTGTTGTGGCGGTGGAGGCCTTGTCGTCTGATAGATATTTTTTATTTTCCTTTGATTCTGTTTTAATTTGGAGGATTAGGCTTTTGATAATCATTCTTAGTCGTAATCCCCACAAATTTGTCTTCCATCTTCTGTTCTGGTACGTTTTGTCTTTGACACTGATACTCTTTGATTGTGATTTCATTCATTGTGTCTTGTTGATGTGCAGGCCGCGTAGGGATCATGTGGCATCAATGCACATGAAGCAATGACGAGACATGGAGTAGAGCCTCGTGGATGGTTCCCTTTGATAAATCAAAGGCATGGGAATCATCATTCCTGACCTTCAGCTTTCTGTTTAATATGACGGAACAAACCATTCAAACCTGCAAAATACGAAAAGAATTAAGAAATCCTGCGTTTGTAGGTTTAACCGCTGCAGAGTGTGTGGGGAGAGAGCCTAGTCATTGAATGGCATCATCCAACGGTGTAGATATATTTGTGGAGGTTGAAAGGAGAGAAGAGGGAGAGAATATGTCAGATCCATCGATTGCGTAGAGATCGACGGTCGGGAGCGATCCAGGACGTATAATAGAAAAATGGCGAAAATATGAAGGAATAAGGTAAACAACTTTAGTTCGAAGGAAAATATGGTTTAAATTGAAGTTGGGGGTTCAAGATGATTGTGGGTCGTCAGATGAGATCGAACCACAAGATCAACAATGGAGAATAAATCGGGAATCGACGATCGGAGGGAGGCAAAGTAAAGTAATTATATGCACCTGATGGAAAACTCCGATGCGATCACATGTGGACCGTCGATCTGCAGATCAGATTGACGGTGGGAAATGAATCGGGAGGATTCAACCGGAGGTGGAGAAATATTTTAACGTGCCTGACGAAAAATTTGCGATGCGATAATGCGTGGGGAAAGCCGATGCGATTTGCACGATCGGGGAAGGCCGATGCGATTGTGCGATCAGGCCATCGCAATCAGAGTTTTTTGTTTAACGCAAACAACATCGCTTTGTGATTTTCTCCGATGCAATAAGCGCTTGTGACCTTTAGCACTTGGTTCTAGCACTAGGGCACATGGAGGGGAAGTGGTTTAAGACTTAGCCCAAGGGGCTAAAGCCTTAATACAAAAATATGTATTTTTTATGATTTTTTCAATGTTTTTCAATGGATTTGGGGGTTTCGATATAGTTTAAAAATTAGTTTTAAACTATGTAAAGATGATTTTCATGAATGGAAGAAGGGAAATCATGAAAAATAGAGGAACTTTATGGAGAAAAAGGGGAGAAAATGAAGGTTATTTTTGAGTGGAGGAAGGGAAAAAATGATTATTTTGCAGCAGTATTTTCTTATGAAATCAACAGAATTTCTGAGTATAAAAAGGGAACAGCAGCGAAGGTTTGGGTAGAGGCATGAGGCCTTCAAGAGTCTTCAAGAGATAACATCTTTTTAGCAATAAAAAATTGTTTCTTGAAGACTCAAAAAATGTTTTAGCGAGCATTTGATGTAACAAATTTTATAGCTGGCTAACAGTGGCTCCACTTGGGGATGGTGCCTTCTTTGAAGACATCAAGAACTTCAAACTTGCATTCTCTGGGAAGCTGATCAGTGCCTCATCCATTGGGTTGCTTTTCTTTCCTTGGATGATCTTATTTGCTCTGAAAAGATATTAGTATTCATGAAAAACAATGGATCTTCATCTACAAGCTTTCTACCTACCCAATCCTACTGATCTAACATTTTTTCTTCTTTAGAGTGCACTTGGATTGGCAAACTCTTTTCACAACATTTTATTCTTTTGGAAGCAGGAAATCTAATCTATTTCTACTCCTTATTTCTCCATGGACTCAGTTTAAACAGTTGATTCCATATGATTCTCTACCTAACCTACTAATCTGTTAGGATTAAACAATCTAACAGATTTTTATTTCTCTAAATTCTACAACAGAAATTTAAAAACAGCCAAGTCAAGATTAAGTTGTTTGACTCGCTGTGATCTATGGCATGAAAAAAAATCTGCACATAGACATTATTTTACAGAAAATCAAATCAAAATGGAGAAAGCGTAAGATCTAAAAGTTCAAAGCACTGCCTTCTCTTTTTCTTTAGCTCTGTTTATGAGTTTATTTGAGCTGTTTTTTCTTGTTCTTTGGTTCAAATTTTAAGTTGTCTAGAACCAGTTCTTCCTCCGTTTTTTACTCAGAAATTTAAAAAGTTTTGAGTCATTCTTCTTTTGAAACCTTAGGCTCAGATTTTGAGCATGTTTGAACCTTTACTTTCTAGCCTAATCTATCTACTGATAAGCCAAGATTAAACAGTTTGGAAAATCGAATTCACTATCCTATCAGCAGAAAATTTAAAGCTAATTAGTCAAGATTAGGTTGTATGACTAATTAGAAGTGTGTTTTTTCAGGAGTGGCATTTAAGCTTGCACACTTTTAGATTTGTTTCTCTTTTTTGGTATGGGGCTATACCTTTCTTGTTTTTACAATCTTCCCTCTTTTATTTCTTTCACTGTTTTTGTATTTTTGATTTTTCTAACTTTGAATGCAATGATGGATGAGATATTTATAATGAGGAAAAAAATAAAAAGGCTTTCAGAACATGACATGGATCAAGAGAAGTAATGTTTAAGCATCCTGCCATTGATAGGACCCCCAAACAATTCTACTCCATTCAACTCTTGTAAGAAATAGGCATTGTTACCAGCAGCTGAATGAATAGAGTAAGGGCCAAGCCATAAGTTGTCAAATTTTCCATGCTTTCCCTTGTCTTCCCTCCTTAAGTCCCACTTTAAAACTTTGTCCCCAACATTGAAATTGCTGGCCTTTTTTCTTCTGTCAAAAAGCTTTTTGGCGTTGTCTTGCTTCTGTAATGCTCTGTTATAGACCTCCTCTCTGGTTTGCTGAAGATGAATTGTTTGATTGATCCTTTTGATCATATCATTATCTTCAGTTTGCAACTCTTGAATCAACTTCATAACTGGCACACCAAGGTTGGTTGGAAAAATTGCATCAACGCCATACACAAGTTGGTAGGGTGACATTCCAATAGATTTCTTCAATGTTAATCTGTTAGCCCAAAGTGCATGCACAAGCTTTGTGTGCCAAGACTTCTTGTTGTCCTCCAACAGTTTCTTGATTATTTTCACTAAACTCTTGTTTGAGGATTCTGCAAGTCCATTACCTTGAGGGTAATAGGCCGTGGAATGCCCCAATGTTATCTGATACTTGTGACATAACTCAACCATCCTCTTTGATCCAAATGCTGCTACATTTTCAGTGATGATCTTGGTAGGACAGCCAAACCTAGAGAGAATATTATTATCTATGAATTTTATGATAACATAATCATTGGCCTGCCTAGAGGGAATGGCTTCTATCCATTTAGTGAAGTAGTCTGTGGCAGTGAGAATCCATCTATGCTAGGCAGAGGATGGTGGATGGGATTCACCTATGAAGTCAAGTCTCCACTATTGAAAAGGGGCTTCAACAGTGTTTGGATGTAGAGGCAAGGGTAGTAGCTTCCTTTTGCCTTCAAAAAGTTGACATTTATGGTAGGTAATGATCATCTTGTGTACATCATGAAAGAGAGTAGGCCAATAGTAACCAGCCCTCAAGATTTTGTTGGCTGTTGTTTTCCAGTATAGTTTTCCTCCACACTCTGCTTCATGGAACTCGTGCTTAACCTTCTCTGCATCAAACTCAGGAAAACATTTAAGAAATATACCATTTGCATTTTTCCAATACAGACATCTATCTATAATGCAATAGTTTACAGCTTTCAACTTTAGGAACATTGCCTTTGTTTTTGTCAAACCAGGAGGTGTATTCAAATTAAGCAAAACATAAATAATATCAGCATACCAAGAGGAATTCATAAACTGATCTTCAACAATGGGAATTGAGATTTCTTCTTGGTCATCTAAAACATTAATCATATTAATGTCAAGAACTTCAAAATTTGATTTAGCCATTAACCTAGCTAGACCTTGGCCTTTAATGAGCTTAGTGGGATTTATCTCCAAATCATATTCAAGAATAACAACAATCCACTTACCTCTCTTACCATCTGGGTCCTGTGTTAGAATGTCTTTCACAACTGAATTTGGGACAAAGGCAATGATGTGTGAGTGAAGGATGTATACTCTGAAGTCTTTCAAAGCCTTAACCAAAGTAAAGGCTTGCTTTTCCATAATTTTATAATTCAAAGGAGCATCTCTCAAAGCCTTGCTGAAGAATGCAATAGGCTGCTCTTGTCCTTGTGGATTTTTCTGCAAAATGACAGCAGCTATTGTATGTTCTGATGAAAATGAAAAAATATAAAAATATTTTGACAAAGCAGGACTGATTAGAACATGTGTTTTATTCAACGCTTGTTTCACCAGTTCAAAGGACTTCTTTGCTTCCAAGGTCCATTTTACCCCTTGCTCCTCCTTCAACATATTTGTAATGTTCTTGAGGAGCTCAACCAAGTTAGGGATGAACCTTCTCAAGAAGTTAATCTTTCCAATGAAAGAATGAAACTCCTTGATGTTTAGAGGATGAGAGATTTTCAATATGGCCTCAATCCTCTTTGGATCTATCTTTATACCCTCCTCAGAAATAATGTGCCCAAGAATTTTACCTTCTTGGAGACCAAAAAATGTCTTCTTAGGGTTTAAAGATATCCCAAACTTTCTGCATTTCTCGAAAACTCTTCTTAAATGTTCTAAGTGCTCTTCATCTGTTTTTGAAAACATAGTGACATCATCAAGGTATATAATGTTGAAGAAGCCCAGTTCCTCCGAGAATGCTATGTCCATGGCTCTCTGAAAAGTTGCTCTAGCATTCATTAGACCAAAGGGAATTTTCACATACATGAAAGTGTCCCATGGTGTAGTAAAGGTTGTCTTTAATTGATCAGCAGTGTGAACTAAGATCCGATTGTACCCTGAGTAGCCATCAAGCAAAGAAATTCTTCTAGACCCTACCACCCTTTGTAAAATATGATCCATCTTAGGTGAAGGGTAGTTGTCTTTCAATGAAGCTTTGTTTAAGTATCTAAAGTCTATAAAAAGCCTAATCTCTCCTGTTTTCTTCCTGATCGACACCAGATTAGACACCCACTCAGAATATCTAATAGGGACAATAATACCAGCTTCATACATCTTTTTAATCTCCTTCTCAACCTAAGGGAGCTGCACAGGGTTTATTCTGCGCAGTTTCTGTTTGAAGGGATTTTGGTTTTCCTTGAGAGGGATTTTGTGTTGTATTATTTCAGTGTCATAGGATTTCAGATCTTCATAACTCCAAGCAAAAACATCAGAAAATTCTTTAAACAACTCTATGTATTTGAGTTTAATGTGAGCTGGTAAAGTCTTAGACAGTTTAATCATCATAGGTTTAAGTTCACTGCCTATATTGCACTCTTCCACTTCAGTCTCTACAGGTTACAGTTTTGGCTTCCTGGCCACATCGTTAAAATCAAACAACTCTTCTAAAGGTGCCAGACCGTTTGGCAAACTTTCATCTTTAGAGTGCAGGATTTATAACTCCTTTGTTTCTAACTCTGCATTCAAATTTGTTTTGTTTTCAAGTTTTCTAGACAAAATATTAATATTAACAAGTTCAGGAGACTATTCTTCTTCACCAATAAAATTTTCTTCACTATTTCAATCTGTTTCATAATCTGAATCCGAACTGTGTAGTTTGAATTCATTTCTGAATTGCATGAAGTCTTCTATTTGTTTGTCCTCGTCGAACACCTGCCAATATTTCTCATTATCAGGAATGGCTGGTCTGAATTTTATCTGAGTTGTGCAGTATTTGGTTTCATATGGTGTTAAGCATGTTCTGGCTGCAAAGGCTAAGTTTTGGGCCGCAATATTTCTTTTCCTTGGGACAAAAATCAATTGGGACTCTTCAAACGTTTTTAATAAATCCATGACATCATTTCGATAGGCCCTAAGTCTGGGGTGATTAGTGTTGTATTCCCCATTGACCTGCCTAATGATTAATTCTGAATCCCCATAAACTTCGATTATTTTGGCTCGTAATTTTTTCAACAAACGTAAGCCTAAGATAAGGGATTCATATTCTGCTATGTTATTCGAACACTGGAAGTTTAATCTACAGGAAAGGCTTTCTGTGTGGTTATTCTCAGTGTTGCAAATCCAGACCCCTGCACTAGCATTGTTCCTAGTGCAAGATCCTTCGAAGTTCATACTCCATAGAGGATTAGTTTCGGGTTCGACAGTTGGGTCACCGTCCTCCTCAACAAGCGTGCTTTCGGTTTGTTTTTAACATCAGCGCTTAGTTGAATTTGTTTTAATTCCTCTGGTTTCTCGTTAAGATGAGGAATGTTTTCTTGACCGTCAAGGTTAAAAAGAGATGGACGCATGATTTGTAGCTCAAGACCTATGTTTGGTTTGCTATATTTTAGAGGTTCAACAAACTGTTTTGGCAGTTCTGTGTCATTCTCCTCCTCTCTATCTGCCATTAACTCTGTTAAAGTTACTTGTTCATCTAATATTTCTTCATTAAAAAGGGTAAATGAATCAAGGCCTGTGTTTACAAAGTATAAAGGAGAGTTTTGCGGTCTGTCTTGACTAGTAACCATGTATTGCATATGGGATTCCCTATGCAGTCTTCTTGTCTGATTGAAAACAGGGATGGTCACGTAGGTCATGTCCATCTGCATAGTCCCTTGTAACTTAGCCCCCCAAGATCTAGATAATAGCATTCCATACTTTGGGGGCACATCAGCCACAACTATATCCATAACCAAACATTTGGCTGGAATCTGGGCTAAGTTAACGCATAGGTCCTTTATCAATCCTAAATATTTTACTCTGCTTGAGTCAAAGGAGTAAAGGTCTTTATAAGGTCTGGAGATTTCTGGACCAAGGCTCTCCATCACGGCTTTAGGAATTAAATTATGAGAAGCCCCGGAATCATGCATAGCATTGCGCAAAATTTTGTCATGAACGTTTAAAATTACATAAAAGGGAGGTACAGGTCCCTCTTGATATTTACCTTCAATCTTCGAACCAAAAATAAGCTCTGGTTGGTCATCGTTAAGATTGAATATGTCATTATTATCCTCAATGTTTAAAGCCTTCAAAATTTGGGTCCTATATACATTCTGGGCAGCTAACTCAGTCAAGGGAACAGAGATTTTAATATTTGAAATTTCCTGCTCTAGGCTGAAAGGAATTTGACTCTTTGAAGAACTTGTCTCAGCCTTATTAGCTGCCAGTCTATCAGCAACATCAGCTTGCTAATTTTTTCTATTTACATTTGACAAAATTGTTTTCACAGGAGTACTAGCTGAAGTGTTAGTACTGCTAAGGTCCGCACTCTGTTTTGTAACGTTTTGAGTGCCTTTCTCTCTACCTCTATCAGAATTTATAGCTACTTTTTTGTCCTTCTGTTTGACAATTTTAGGCTTGTTTACAGTGTTGTTTTGTGAAAATTTGTTAGAGGTTTTGGTGTTGGGAGTTCGTTGATTGGTTTTACTTCTAAGGTCATATTCTCTTTGAGACTCTATGATAACATTTTCCATGTCTTGATAATAACTTTCATCATTATCTCTTTTGTCGTTATAAGGTGTGTATAGACCTTGTTTTCTATCATAATGAACCTCAAAGTGATCATTATCTACTCCCAGCATATTGATATCATCATCCTCTACTTGCTCATCTGTTTCCTCAACCTCACTCACATAATTTTGGTGAAAGGGAGGAGTGATCTGTTGATCATCTTCCCTAGGTCTGTTTGGAGGTTGGTTTCTTCTAAAATTATGATTCTGGTTCTGGTTTCTGCTTTGAGGAGCAATTTGATTTTGACTTGTTTGTGCTCTCTTTATTATGCTCATTTCCTTCATCATTCTTTCCATATTTGAGCTGGAAGTAGAAGGTGTGGGTTCCTCTCTGAAGGATACTCTCTTCTCATTTTTCATTCTCGCTCTCTTCTCCATTAAATTAACTTCCACAGCGAGAGCCCCCTTTTTCATATCTTCAAGAGTTGCAGGGTCTCTCTCTCTCAGTTGATAGGCCATTTCAGGGTCAAACGCTTCAGGAAACTTGTTTAACGCTGAGCCTTGTGGAGGTTTTATATCTGGGGGAAGTGCATTTTACACACTGTTAAATCTAGTGCAGTAAGCTTGTTCACTTTCCCCGGTGTTTCTATGGAGTTTCTTGTAATCAGAGAGGATTTGGAGAGGATTCTTCTTCACTTCCCATTTATTTAAGAATGTTTGATGGAAGGCTTGGAGATCATTGATACTATGGGGGGTTAAGCCTTTAAACCATTTTCTTACTTCTCCCCCCATACTCTGAGCAAATAATCTAAGTTTGACAGAATCATCGTTTATTTCATTTCTGTCTAAGTATTCATTCATCTTATCCACATGTTGTGATGCAGTTGTAGCATTGCTAGCATCATATAATGGAATTTTGGACTGATAGTCCTGTGGAAGATTGACTAATGGTACAGGAAGGACTAAGGGAGAATACCATGTTGCCATGATATGTGGTGGAGGTGGATTTACAAGAGGTGGATTAACAAAAGTAAAAGTGGGCTGAAGTGGAGTGGTTTGGACAATGAATGTTTGGTGAATAGATGTGGATGGAACAACAGTAGATTGTTGAGCTGATCTTGGATGAGAGACACCTAAATTGTGAAGGAAATGTAAATCAGGTGGTGTTGTTTCTCTACTACCAGGATGTTCACTTGTTTCTGGGGATGAAAGTGAAGACTCAGAGTCTAGCTGAATTATATCATCAAATGACCTAGTTCTAAATGGATTTACTAAGTCAGCTTGTGATTGTTGTAGAGCTGAAATATTTTCAGGAACTGAATTAGCTCTCAAGGGTGATCTAAAAACAATTGAAAATTTTATCTTAGGAAACTTCCTAAGGATACTTTCTGGGTTATCAACTATCTCAGGTGGGTTTGGGTCAGGGTAGGCTCTAGTATGAATCTTTCTAGGAGCCACTATGCTGTTTTTTTAGACCCAACTAAACAAGAAAAGTTCAACCAGATATGACAGTCTTTTAAGAGGTTAACTAATATGTTTTACACAAATTTCAATCCTACAGTCCTCTAACTGAGTTTGAATGATATTTTAATGATCAGGGTTCTTCCCAGTGGAGTCTTAAGGTCTGTTTGGATTGTGGAGTTTCCAAGTGGAATTTTTTAGCTCCTAAGGAGGTAAAAGGTTTTATGGTCCACCACCATGTTTATTGAATTCCAATCTGAAATATTTTTGGTTTTCTGAGTTATTTTTCAGTTGTGTGGTTTCTAAGAGTGTCCCAAATCTGTTTCAGAACTTAGCTACAGTTATGAGACAAAGACAGTCTACTCTTATGGCTAAGCCAGCTAATCTTTCAAGGTTAGATAAACTCTTATGAGAATCCTAGGGTTTTTCCTAGCTTGTCACTGATTCAAACAAGTTTTACCATGATTACCATTACTTGGTAGTGCTTGAAAAGGCTACTTTTACTCACAAGGTTTTATGAAGTTTTTAAGGGAACCTAAGATGAAAATTCGACTCAGTCCCCAGTGGAGTCGCCAGAAATGTTAGGAATCTGTAATTAGCAATATTGGCAAAGTCCAATCACAGAAACAAAATTATTTCAACCACTTTGGGATTCTAGGATCTAACCCTCCTGAATCCGGAGAGGGATCTCTCCAATAAGTGCAAATATTGATTTGTCTTTGAAATTTTATGGTAATGATGTTAGGCTAGTTATGAAGGCCGAGGGTTTTGTTTGTTTTTGCATGGTTGAGCATGATTATTGTTTGAGGGAAAATCCTAAATGGAAAGAGTTTCAAAGGTAAGAAGTTGCAAGCAATCAGAGTAATCTTTGGCTAAAAAGATAGATATAATGATGGTTTTTAGTCCATTGGGCTATGGAGTCATAATAGGGCTTTTAATTGTGCAACAATTCAAGAGTGATCCAAGGGGCAAGTTATCTATATCACAAGATATTTTGAGATAAAATGATGGAATGGAAACAATAAAGTGTTAGAGTAGTGGAAACTGATAATAATTTCAACAAGGATTTATAGTCAGTCCAAACAAGAAAATGCCTCTAAGCAACTGTTTAAAACCAACCAAAGGGCAGGGCTCACCATAAACCTCTTTCGGCAAGCTTGTATTAAAGATAAATCAAGAGACAAACAATCCAGTAATCCACATAATTACCTTCAGAAAGGATGAAAAAAACTTAAGAGAAACAAAATGCAACTTAAGATCAGATAAGGTACTTTTAAACCTAGTCTGCTTTCAGCAAACACTTAGGGAAACTTTCAGAATCTACCGTTGGAGAAAGAAGCTAGAAAACAGGGCTCACCATCACTTTTCTAGTCCAAATTTAATAAGCAAACAATGGAAATCATGTTCAAGAACAATGTTTAAAGCAAATAGTAGGACGAGGGAACGCCAACATTCCTAACTGCTTAGACTGTATTGAATCATTCTTAAATAAACAAATTGGAGGAAAACATTGAGATAAAGCTTATCAGTCAGAGAAGGGTACTGGTAAACAATAAATCCTAACTCTATGCTTGCTATTATTTATCAGAGAATAATGGACAATGTGGCATACATGAAAAGGGAGTAAAAATAATAGAGATAGAGGCACTTCACCAGTGACATAGACCAGGATCCCAAGAAACAACTTGTATATTGAAGTCAAATCAGTTATATATTCAAGTCCAATGTTTCAGTTCAACAATCATCTTCACTTCTCAGCCTAACTTATCTAATCACAAACAGAGCTTCAAGAGCCAGTGAACACTATTTACAAGTAGGAGTTTCGAGCTTAAGTGTATTTCAAATTTTTGCAACCCCCATTTTCTCATCTTCTACAACAGTATTTATAGAAGGATGAGGAGGTGGGAGAGGATAAAAGATATCCCAAGATAATTAATACAGATTGATGACTTCTCAGCCTTTGAGGGGCTCGATGGAGAAGTTTACAGGTGTTATATCTGTATTAATGTTTTACTTTTAAGATTCAAGCTCGGTGAGAGCTCTTATTGACTTTTGAGGCTCTGTGTCACGTTGGAGTAACTCTGCAGATATTTAGTCATTAAGTTCTTTGGCAGAATTAACTCTCTGGCTGCACTGAGGCAAATATATGATTTTGATCAATAACTTCAGCCTCTGTTTGAATGCTTGTGGCTACAGGTGGCACTGTGGTAGCTGAGAGGAATCAATTTGCCTCTGTTGTGGCGGTGGAGGCCTTGTCGTCTAATAAATCTTTTTTATTTTCCTTTGATTCTTTTTTAATTTGGAGGATTAGGCTTTTGATAATCATTCTTAGCCGTAATCCCCACAAATTTGTCTTCCATCTTCTGTTCTGGTACGTTTTGTCTTCAACACTGATACTCTTTGATTGTGATTTCATTCACTGTGTCTTGTTGATGTGCAGGATGCGTAGGGCTCATGTGGCATCAATGCACATGAAGCAATGACGAGACATGGAGTAGAGCCCCGTGGATGGTTCCCTTTGGTAAATCAAATGCGTTGGAATCTTTATTCCCGACCTTCAGCTTTCTCTTTAATATGACAGAACAAACCATTCAAACCTGCAAAATACGAAAATAATTAACAAATCCTACGTTTGTGGGTTTAACCGCTACAGAGTGTGTGGGGAGAGAGCCTAACCATTGGATGGCATCATCCAACGGTGTAGATCTATTTGTGGAGGTTGAAAGGAGAGAATAGGGAGAGAATATGTCAGATCCGTCGATCACGCAGAGATCGACGGTTGGGAGCGATCCGGGACATATAATAGAGAAATGGTGAAAATACGAAGGAATAAGGTAAAAAACTTTAGTTCGAAGGAAAATATGGTTTAAATTGAAGTTGGGGGTTCAGGATGATCGTGGGTCGTCAGATGAGATCGGCCCACAAGATCAAAAGTGGAGAATAAATGAGGAATCGATGATCGGAGGGAGGCAAAGTAAAGTAATTAGATGCACCCGATGGAAAACTCCGATGCGATCGCATGTGGACCGTCGATCTGCAGATCAGATCAACGGCGGAAAATGAATCAGGAGGAGTCAATCGAAGGTGGAGAAATATTTTAACGCGCTCGAAGAAAAAGTTGCAATGCGATAATGCGCGGGGAAGGCCGATGCGAGATCGGGCCATCGCAATCGGAGTTTTTTGTTTAACGCAAACGACAGTGATTTGTGATTTGCTCCGATGCGATAAGAATTTGTGACCTTTAACACTTGGTTCCAGTGCTGCGGCACATGGAGGGGAAGTGGTTTAAGACTTATCCCAAGGGGCTTAAGCCCTTAATACAAAAATATGTATTTTTATGATTTTTTCAATGTTTTTCAATGGATTTGGGGGTTTTGATATAGTTTAAAAATTAGTTTTAAACTATGTAAAGATGATTTTCATGAATGGAAGAAGGGAAATCATGAAAAATAGAGGAAATTTATCGAGAAAAAGGGGAGAAAATGAAGGTTAGTTTTGAGTGGAGGAAGGGAAAAATTGATGATTTTGCAGTAGTCTTTTCTCATGAAATCAATAGAATTTCTGAGTATATAAAGGGAACAACAGCGAAGGTTTGGGCAGAGGCATGAGGCATTCAAGAGTCTTCAAGACATAACATATTTTTAGCAATAAAAACTTGTTTCTTGAAGACTCAAAAAATGTTTTAGCCAGCATTTGATATAACAAATTTTATAGCTGGCTAACAAGTTGCACCTTCCAAACGAAGAGAAGCAAGTTGGATCTTGGTAACATCATCATCAGTCTTTTTAATTCTTGAATAAAATTCAGTTTGAAGAACCTAATTATCCAACTTTTCAACATTTAATCACCCATTATACATTGGCAATTCAATCTTGACATCATGTTTAAGCAAAGGAGACTTAACATGTCCTCATGGATATGTAGGAGTAGTAGGTCTATCTGAAGAAAGAGGTGAAGAAGGAGGTGAGGATAGAGGTGAAGGAGGAGGAGGAGGAGGAGGTGGAGGCTTTCTCCCATTACCACCATTACCTTTTGGTTGATTATAAATTTCTCCTTAAAATAATGTTGTTCTTTCATTATCCGTCACTTTCATCATCTCAGTAAAATCAAAGAAAGATTTTCTAAAATCTCTTTAATCCTCAGACATCATTTATTTTCCTTGCCATTATTCATGTTCCATGTCCTGTGGAGTATGAGGTCTTCTTGAGCCAACTTGAGAATTAAGTTCTTAAAGTGCTCCTCCTCCTCTCAATCTATACCTTGTAAGCATTAAAAAACCTTGCAAATTAAGTCAAACCTTCACAAAAACCATGCTATGATACCAAACTGATCCAAAAAATGAAAAGTGAAGGTTTATTTAAATAATTTTCAAGTTAGTTCATGTATTTTATGAAATCAATCATGTTTGAAAAAGTACACAAACTTAAGTAAATTTGCATAATTTTAACAGCTAAAAATGGACAAACGTGCAACATAAAACACAAACATATTGATAACAGAGTTCACCCATCTTGGGCTATGTATTTGGGTAAATCTTCCAATGGTGACCTTTTTATTATATGATAAAATTCTCAATACATCAACATAAAGGCTAAAATATGAAAAAATAACACTGCGATTGTGTACAAATTCTCAAAAACCCCTATCTAGGCTCTTCTTGAGCTCAAAAGGGTTGAAAATTGAGTAAGTTATGCCTCCTTTTCCAAGGATACCTATAAAATCCACAAAAAAACCCAATCGCTTTGCAAATTTCTCAACAAAATCGCTCTAGCTCAATTTTTTAGGCGTTGGATTAGTTGGGCAGAGTTCACGGGTTCAACTCACACCTCCCCCCCATTACATGCATTGATTTTGTTATATATATATATATATATATATATATATATATATATATATATATATATATATATATTAAAAAAGAAATCACCTCGCCCTAGTCTCCGTCTTCGCCCGTATAGAAAAGATGGCAGGTCAAGGCCTTTGTGCCTCGCAAGCATGGGAAGGGTGCCAAGTGCCCCGCCACCAAATTCTTTGTCGATGGTCTCGTTATGTAGTTCGAAGACCATGGGCAGATACCCTCGTTCCTACCTCTGATGCAGTTATACCTCCATTGGGTGCTGGTCATGTGGGTTCATATAACCACCGATCATGCCTTATCAGACGCCCCCATTCTCATAGCCCTCACCACTGGATTCTTTTAATAATAGAAAACATAGTTCAGTCAATCTGACGTTCCCGCCATCCCATCCGTTCCCCAATAGCCAAAAACACATGATAATAAATATAAACATGACACATGGTATAACAAGAACCACAATTGTAGCCCAATTGTTTGGGCAATCAATTTTTGTAACGGAGATCGTGGGGTCAAATCTGTCAGTTGTGGCTAGATTGTTGAAAAAAAATTTGGTGTGATTCACGAGACCGTGTAGCAGCCTCTCATAGGGCCATGTGGCGCCCTTTGATTGGAACACATTCCATACATACAACCAAGTCAACATGATTATGGAAGCACCATTTTAATTTACGGTATTCCACATGGCATCCATACCTACACAATCAACCCTGCACTTTTACTTCTTCTTTTTTTGCCCAAAACTTCAAAACACGATAACTTCCTCATATAGTGTCGGATTGAGGTGATTCAAGCGTCAATGGAATCAGAATGACGATATTTATTATTTGGCATTAGCATATTTTTTTTCCCCTAGATCAATAGGTCTTCTTGAAACTATTCATACCTTTGTAGCCACAAAACCTAAAGAGAAGAAACATAATGATTAGAAGATTTCTTTCCTTTTGATCCCTTTGAAAACTCTTCTATCTTTGCATAGTCATTGAGCCACCACATAATAGATATTTATTGTTTCTCAGACCCTGAAGTTGCCACTACTCTAAACCCTTCTTAATTTTTCCATTATTTCCCGATCATAATGTGATGGTCCACAAAAATTATTCTATGCCAACAGCCCAAATTCTCTATTCCCTCTCCTGTGGTATCTCCTCATTATCTCTGGAATTGACATTGCCAATAGTTTCTTCCACTGGTATTTCTGATGTTATGGAACAAGGCCCCTGTCAAAGCCCACAGGAGAAAGAGATGGGGGGTGAGGGATCGTACTGGGGTTGGTACACCCATCTTCCACCATCTTCCCAGCAATACCCAACCACATGCCCATCGCTTGGTTTCTTACAGTGCCACCTAACTCCATCACTCATCCTTCATATTGGTTGCATGGAGGCATGGATTCTTGACCTCGGTTAATCATTAATCATACCTTGGGGTTTCCCCCTCCCTAGGGCTTGTCAAATCCTCAATCACCTCTGCTCGATGTTGACCTCTCTCAAGATGGTCCAGTTCATCCAGTTGATCATAGTCTACTCTCAAAGGGACATCTTGGACCCTTTTACATTTGCATTCATAACTTTATATGGTCCCACTATATCCCTCATTTTCCAACATATCAACAATCATCTATGTCAATTTTTGAACTAGGTTGAAATCGATGTTTTGCATGGTCACAAAGTGTCCTTGTATTCTTTATATTATCTGTCATGGGTGCCAATGGGTCATTACCTTGCTAATTTTTGTGCCACACTGAAGTCACTTCACCACCTTAATCATTAAGGTCAAGTCCCCTTCAATGGTGATATTGTGAATTCCTTCCTGAACTAGTAATTACAACCCTTGTTCCAATTGTTGGGTGTGAAGCCTGATTATCTTCTTGATTCAAAGGTCTTAGTCACACTAGATGACAATTCCTAAATGGGGTGGAAATTTCACCTGTATGACAGCCGCCAAGGAGGTCGACAACTAATTTTAAGATCCCCCTAGCATAGGTTCAGGGGCAAGGACCACGAAGCTAAAAATAGATGAAACTTTTCCTTGTAAAATACTGTAATTTTGTAGTCAATTTGGGTTGTTCATTAGGTGGATGATCTGATGGTAGAAATCATCTTAATTTAGGGTTTTTTTCTAACCTAGAAGATAACCCTTGTTTTATATGAGGGAATTTTATTGTGGTTGTGTATGAGTATTATGAACGAGAAAGAGAAAGGAGACTATGTGAGAGAGAAGAGGAAATTACAACGGATTTTTTGTAGGTTGTATCTCTTCATTTTGATGGATAATATAAATGGAAGGACTAATTGTTTCTCCATGGATGTATTCCAAATTGGATGAACCACATATATTTATGTCTCTCTTGTTTTATGCATTTTCTGTGTTTGTGTTTCTGCAATATTTTATGTGTTCCATTTCTCTATAATATATAATTTTCTAATAAATGGTATCATAGCCAAATGTATATTTGGACGATAAAATTGCAGGAAATAAACGTTCTTGATTCGAGTGGAGAAATGTAGGAAGATGGTAGGTTTAGGTTCGAGAAATTTAACGGCCAAAACTACCAGTTGTGGAAGATGCAGATGGAAGATTACATTTATCAGAAATATTTGTACCTTGTTGAACCCTTAGTTAAACTGAGAGGGGGGGGTGAATCAGTTTAACACATACATGGAATTTTAAAACTTTTCTTTTAAATCTTATTTACACCTTCATTTCATGGTCAACTTAATATGTGAGCAACAAGTATTACTATCAAACAGATTTGTTAATGTAATAGCAGATTGAATATGAGAGCAGAAAGTATTAAGTAGATGAGATAAATCACATCAACACATAAACATCATGCACATAGACACCAAATATAAGTGGAAACCCATAAAGGGAGAAAACCACATCTTATTATTGTTGTGATGCAAAGGCAAGCTCCAACTCCCTCTCACCACTGTTTTCTGCAGGCACCAACCTACAGGAGGCTCTATCCTCAATTCCGCAAGCTACAACTTGCAAGGAAGCTCCAACTCCCATCAATTTTCTGCAGTCACCAACCTACAGGAGGCTCCAACCTCAGTCAGCTACAACTAACATTTTATCAAGCTACAACTTGATGTGGAAGCACCAAATCCCATCTATTTTCTATAGGCACCAACCTACAGGAGGCTCCTACCTCAGTCAGCTACAACTGACATCTATCAAGCTACAACTTGATAGGGAAGCTCCAACTTCCTTATTCTTTCAAAAGAAAAACACTTGCTGATTTACCTTGGATATCAGCTCTGTTCTGTAATTTCTCTTCTGCTGTTCATCAACTCTTATATCAGACCTGCATCATATCTGCTCAGCCCTTCCTTCTTCTCTTCTTTTCTCCTCAATTCTTCATGCTCAGCATCCTCTATATTCACACTCTCTGACCTCTTGCAGCTTATTTTCTTCAACTATCTTCAATTCTGCTGCACACTCTCTCCTCTTCTCATTCTGTTTTCATCAAACTCTCCTCTTGGATATTACCCCCTTTTATACAAGATAGCTTCATGACTATTTGTATTCTACTGGGAATTCGAAATGGACTGTCATGTCTCTTTGCCTTCTGCCTTCTCATCTCTTTTCAGCTTACTCAGAAAAATGTAACTGTAGGTGCTTATTTTAATATTACAGTGGGATATTTGCTCTCTTCCGGAGACTTTCCAATGCATCACAAACAATAAAAACAATTAAAACATTTAAATTCGAATTACAATGTGAAATCCAGCTCACTCATTTTGTCTCTTGGCTTGCTGCACATTTGTCTTTTCTCTAACTGTCTCTTTGTCCCTTTCTCTTCTCTGTATGCCTTTCTGTTTATGGCTGCTGCGTAACTCCTGAATTTATGAACTGCATTTTTATTTTAGTTTTATACCAGCGCTTTATATATAAATGAATTTGCTGACTGTAATTCAATCCTTTACACGCAGCAAGTGTCTTGTTGATGTGGCGAGTTCCGCAGGCCGGAACATACATATATTACAATTGTATTACATTAATAATCGCCCTCCCGTTAAGCTGAGGCCCGTGGGTCTACAGACCACGCAGCATGTTTTAATACAACCGCAACCATGTTTTATATATCTCACAACAATTATTTTATATAAACAATCGCCCTCCACCTTAAGCCTTTGGTCTTATATTACAATCCAATAAATCAAATCACAACCTCTAATATATGAAGGGGTCCGGCCCCACATCTCCGTCGGCGGATCGGTGGTGTCAAACAAAACTTGCGATTGCGATTGATCAAATAGACGCGATGACCACATAAAACATGGCTCATAGCGCAATCGGGTCCGAACTTTGAACAAATGCAATCGGGGCACACAGTATAAAAGTTCCGATTGCGATCAGAACACGGATGCGATTTGCACATATTAACTCCCGCATATAACAGGATCGGGTCCGCCACTTCAATCGCAACATATTACACAAGTCGTGCGATCAATAGGAAAGTTCCGATTGCGATTAAGATCCCGGATGCGATTGAACCTATTAAATCCATCGTATATTGCCATCGGGTCCGCCACTTCAATCGCAACATATTACACAAGTCGTGCGATCAATTGGAAAGTTCTGATTGCGATTAAGATCCCGGATGCGATTGAACCTATTAAATCCATCGTATAATGCCATCAGGTCCGCCACTTCAATCGCAACATATTACACAAGTCGTGCGATCAATCGGAAAGTTCTGATTGCGATTAAGACCTCGGATGCGATTGAACCTATTAAATCCATTGTATAATGCCATCGGGTCCGCCACTTCAATCGCAATCGCAAGTCTTTTAATATGTGTTGCGATTGGGCACTGTTCATTGTATTTTTCTGATGCGATT
Organism: Pinus albicaulis; assembly: GCA_034641835.2. Taxonomy (NCBI): domain Eukaryota; kingdom Viridiplantae; phylum Streptophyta; class Pinopsida; order Pinales; family Pinaceae; genus Pinus; species Pinus albicaulis. The sequence continues at coordinate 1,102 of JAXQQM020076187.1, read as the reverse complement.
AGGAAAGGACTTCAAACAAGTTTGAATTACAATTCATACCTCCATCGGGTTCAGACTTCCAATCGCAATCGCAACTCATATGTTCTCCGATGCTATTGACCAATGCCGATGCGATTTGACCGTAACTCAAATATGTATTATCCCTCGTTTATCCACCCATCGGGTCCGGGCTTCAATCGCAATCGCAACTCTCAGTTGGTTGCATGTTCCGCTGCCCTTGCGATCTCCGATTGCGATTGGGGAGGGGTCCCACCTTATCAAACTTTGTTTTATGCGCTCCATAATATAAATGCCTTGGACCTTTGTTTATGTGATGCACTGCACATATATGTTTATATATGTTTTTGCCGCTGGAGTGAAGCGATTCCCGGAATAAGTTTGTGTTATATTATATGTATAACGCCGGTTGGAGTGTGCGATTCCCGGAATATGGTTCTGTATTATATGCATTGTATTGTCGCTGGAGTTAAGCGATTCCCGGAATAAGTTTGTGTTATATTATATGTATAACGCCGGTTGGAGTGTGCGATTCCCGGAATTATGCATATGAATGTATCTGCCGGCTTGGGCGATTCTCGGAATTTTATAACGGCTCTGCCTCTGCCTCTGCTGCTCCTGTCGCTCTGCCTCTGCCTCTGCTTCTTTTTGCTACCCTGCCTCTGTTCTTCGCTGTGCCTCTACCTGTTTCTGCTTCAACACTGCCTCCTTTGCTGCCTTTGTTACTTCTTTGTCTCTTCCTTTCTGCTATATCTGTTGTCTTAGTTTCTTTGTGCTCCTTTCTCTATTGCGTATATAGAATCCACTCCACCCGTTATACTTGTAGCACATCCTATGATGCTCCGATATTATACACCTTCAATTCAACAGTTCTTTTCCTCAACTTCGAACTCCGCTACGTTACCAGAGTTCTGTTCCTCATCTTGATTTAATTCTGCAGAATGAATTGATGTATTCTCCCCAACAGTGCTTCACAGTCTTCCCACTAGAATAATTGTTCCTCATCACTCTCTCTCATTCCTCAGCTACTTGTCTTATGCTCTCTTTGTTTCATCTTCTCCTTGACTGATGCTACTCCTTAATTCTCCTTTTGCTGCCTCAGGTG